>JAOEGT010101767.1:0-28348 GCA_025447795.1 Speoplatyrhinus poulsoni
AGGGGCGCATCCCATAGTGAGACATCTCACTCATGCTACTCAGAGAACCTAGTTACAACGCTAGGGTAACTCTAGTTATCATGAGAAATCAAAATTGTTTTAATTAATAATTAAAAGTTAATTCATACTTGTATTGTATTAACAGTCATTCTTCAGTTTACAGTAGCTTCAGGTTTAGCAATGCTTCTGGTGTGAACTGTTTTCAGGAGTCCAGAGGAGACAAACACCATGACACCAAGACCTCCTGCCACGCCAACACCTCTAAAGTTCAACGGAAGCTTCCAGGAGGTCGGAATGGCCCATCAGAATAACGGTCATGGACATTTGATTTCTTATCCTGGAGTTTTTCACACATGTTGCTGTGTGTGTTTCAGGCTCATTACCAGCTGAATGGGTTGAATTGGTCATTTCTAAGGGAAACAGAGGCAGAAACAAAGGCATTGAAAAATGAGGTACACACTGTTTTACTGTAAAACTGCAATTAATAGCCCAGGCTTTTATTTGCTTCAATCAATAAATTCAACAGGCCTTTAGTTGTGACAGGCATTTAATTACTTTCACACAAAACACTTGCTAAAATAATATGGGAAATATGATCAAATAGATTATTATTTAAACCAGTATTAATATTATTTGTATGTTTTTTAAAATGTAATTGAAAAAATAAATAAAAGAATAGGTTGTCTTTAATTCCTTGTTTACTCTACAGAAAGCATTTAGTTCACCAAATAACGAGTACATTTTTGGCACTGCTTGTAAAACATCTGCACACATACTGCCTGTGAGTAACAAGCCTGTCAATGTTTGGCATAGCTTACAGTAAATGTAAAGGGGTGAGAAGTTAAACTAGCATTAACAATTATATTTTGTAGCCAGGAAATGGCAACAAGTACAGCCTACCTAACATCACCAGTAGTCTCTTTATTGCCACCTTCCTACTCATCTGCACTACTCTCCACACACTATATTGATGACAAAGCTTAATCCAAAGTGTGATCCAAACAGTTTAGAACTAGCTCATGCAGACGACTTGGTGGGAAGTTTGATAGGCTACATCCAAAGAACTTCTATTGAAAAAAACATACCAGGCTTATAATTGAGACCTGCTTTTATTTGTCAAAATATGTAGCCACCCCAGGCCAGTTTCACATGTTGCCAAATTGCTCAAAGGCACTCCAGTATAGCAGTCTGTGTGCTGCAGGTTCAAGGGAGACTGAATTACTCCTTCCTGGGTCGTGAAGAGCTGAACTTGTCTGCTGTCAGCATAGAGGAGGTATGCTCTCTGACTGAACATCTTTAGTTCTACCTCTAGGAATACATTACTTTTAGCACAATAAACATACCAAATATGACTTTTGAGCGTTTTACATGTATATAATAATAATAAAGTCATTTTCATTCAGTTCAGTCAAGAATGTATGTGTTTGTGTGTGCGTGTCAGGCCCAGTACCAGTTGAATGTGGCATTCTTAGGCGAGACTGAGCCATTGCATTGGCAAACAGAGGTGAGGAACAAGGTATAAGCAGTTTAATTGTCTAACAAATACAAGGTTGCTTCAGTATAGCTGCTATCTTTGTGCCGCAGGTTCAGGGGGACATCCTTTTGAAGAGCAACCTGCTGAATTACTCCTTCCTGGGTTGTGAGGACCTGAGCTTCTCACCTACTTGATGACTTTGTTCAACAGTCAAGAGATCTTAGCTGCTGGCTGCTGTGTAGACCATCTAGAGTTGAACTGGGTTGGAAAGACTGTTGAGGCACTACTTGGAGCTAGAGTCATGTCTTACTCTCTTCACAAAGGACAGGAATAGAAGACGTTTATTTCTATTTAGTCCATCACCTCTGAAGGACAGGCCCAGGCAGATAGTTATTTTTAATGAATATAGATTTAGAATAATTTTATCAATTGATAGATAATAAATAATAAATATTAATATTTTAAGTGGTTATTTTAAATGTATTATATTCTTAATTAATATTGTATCCTAAAATATTTTATAACTTACATGAGTGTATGCTTTTGTATTTTTATTGTATAATGATACATCAATATGGTTATCATTATATCACAATGTATTATATTTTAGCCTCATCGCTTAATTTATTGTAAAATGTGCATATCTTAATATATATACAATCACTTAATTTGTATATTTTAATTCATTGTATCTTGGGAGCAGAGCTGATATCTTTGTTTTCAAAATCAGATTTGACCAAGCTAAGATTCTGCCGCTGTTGAATGGGTTAGGTTAGGTTTCAGTAAGACAGAAGTTGAAGAAAGCAAATGGTACTTTCAAATTTTGTAAGCATCAACATTGAAAAGTGACTGTAAGAGCAGTTGATTTTAGTATTTATTTTAGCTATTTATGTTTAGTCACTGTGCTTATAATAAAATAATAAGACATGAATATGTAGTGTTTTATGGAAAAATGGATGTTTCATGTATGAAAATTAACATACTGTATAGTATACCGCATTGAAACAACATAGCAAATCCAATGAAATGACACTAATGAATGCTGGGTAAGAAACATCAAAGACTAGTCTGGTGGGAGCAGCTCACCTGCCTGCTGGATAGGATTCGGTGCAGGAGGCTGGGGGAATCGTCCTGGTCCAGTGAACGCAGGGTGTTCCGTACCCTGTCAGATCACATGGACATGAAGTCAGATATGAGTATATAGAGGGTTATCCTGCAGGTCTGTGTACATGCAGATAATCCACACACCGTTACAGTTAACACAAATTTTAACATGCTGTAGTTGCCCTCTATATCCAAGTACGGCTCAGGATTGTCACAACAGTAACTGGGTAGCCTACAGATAACCTAATGGGCTGGGTATGGCTCTGGGCTGTTTTCCATCCTGTTAATTAACAGTGAAGATGTCACAATTACATAATGCGGATACATACATAGTAATATTTTGTACTGTATCATATACACATAAACAGTGTACGTACAGTACATGTTGGTTTAGCATACATACATTTAGGGAATTTTTACATTCCAGTTACATCACGTGTTAAGTTAACCCTAGAATGCACAACATGGGTCCCAAAGGATCCTGATAAGATATTTTTTGCTGTAACTTTATAAATATACAATTTCATCATTGAAGCTGCTAGGACATCCCAAATGTTTTTTTTTATGTTCCCATGTTATTTCATACATTTTAGATTTTTTACTTTTTGAGTAAAACCAGTTTTTATGTTACTACTAGAGCACACAACATGGGTCCAAATTGACCCGTAATCATTTTGTATGGGACTTCATGCATAAAATGGACTGTGGAGGTCAACTTGTTATAACTTTTGAAATAATGTATATCCTCATTTGATATTCATGGTATTCATTAACTGACATGTTTTTGATAATCACAATTCATATTTATTTTTACTTTCTTAGGTTTTATAAAAATCTTTTTTGTATTCTTAACCCAATTGGTCAAAACGGACCCGTCTTCATTTACAGTGGTTTTTATTTACCTGAGATTTTTTTTATTGTACAGAAACGTATTTATAATTGAAAGTAATATTAATTATTGCATTTGCCACTAGATGTGAGTGTTTATATCAATGCTGGAGTATGTGCTGCAATAGGAATGTGTGAGCCTGCGTGTGGCGTTGCTGTAGTCATTGTGTAAAGACATTATACATTACTTTGACATTTTAACTTTTATTTTACTATATAAAAGGCATTCAACATCAACAAGCTTGTGCTAGATGACCATATAGACCACTGCAGCTTATTCTGTACCAGTTACTGGTCAGGATCAATGTGTGTGACATCAGACTGTAAATCTAGACCACTCATATCCGTTGTCCCCTGCCTCCTCAGTCAGCATGCATGAGCCATGTTGCAAATATGGATAAAGATTTAAAGATAAAAAGAAAAAGGAATTCATTAATTTGAAGTAAAAAAATAACTACTCCAATACATGTCTATGGGTCCTTATTACCCATAGGCAAAATGGGGTATAGGACAACCACATTTATTTGTATTAAAACTTTGTTTTTTTCCTTCTTAAAAACAGAGCCAAAACAGCTTTACTAGATATAATACCTATAGTTACATGCAAGTGCAATTAAAGTAGTACAGTTTTGTATATGGGACATTTCAAATGGCACTGCCCAAATGTGCCCACCTGGCTAAATTGAAAATTCTGCCTGACATGCGTCTAATAAAACCTCTCTCAATCTGCTCTGCTTCACTCTATTAGAATCAGTCATTGCACAGGTAATATTCAGATGTTGGGTTATTGAGTTCTATAGGATTTAGGCTGCAACTGCATCACTCCAAAGATATTACTTTTAAAGTGTGTAGATTTTTAGGCAGAAATAAAATATTAAATTGTTGCTGTTTTCCATCTCCATATACTTTGCAATGGTAATATAAATATGTTTAGTCATAATGTATTCACATTCAATAGCTTCTGCCTTATCAAATGAGACCAGAAGTGTGCATTCAATAGCTTCTGCCCTATCAAATGACACCAGAAGTGTGCATGTAGGCCTCCTGGTTGAGGAGTAACACTGTCTTGCTTTATTTGTGGTATTACATTTTTGGCATTTTTCCTAGAAAAAGGGCTGGAGTTTAAGAGGTTAAATCAATACAAAGCAGGCAGATTAGTGACATTCTTAAAAGCTTGTCTTTACATAACAGTCTGGTAAACTGGGAAATAAATGTGGATTTGCAAAACACCTCCATCTTGGCACCACACAACACTAACAGTGGCAAGATTAGGCATTTGATTAACATACATACAACTAACATAGCCAGTTAGGTGTGTAGAGTAGACAAATCATACATAATGTTTTAGGACAAATTACGCTAAAATTACAAATGACTGTGTGCTTGTTAATCAGTAGATCTTCATAGATGCCTCAAACAGGTGTGTTAGGTCTTCTTCGGTGTGTTGTCTGGGAGACAGCTTTGTGACACGCTCCTGAAACCACAGGACATGACGACACTGACGTCAAGAGCTTTAAGGGTCAGGGATACAAACAGTGGAACTGCCTGTCTTATATTTCATTCTGTCTCTATAGCCTCTGTTGTACTGGTCTGGTGTCAGTGCTGGCACCTGTGGTATGGTCCCTTTAACTAGACCTGGGATGTCCTCCTTGGTGTATCCTACAGCAGCCAGGCCGTCGTCTACGTCCAGGTCGTACAGGAACTGTCTCAGTGTGTCGGCCAGGAGACGGCCAGCGTCCTCCCTCTTAGTGCTGCTCACAGCCGCCCCTGGAAACACAACAGCACAAACACTGTGTGTGTGTGTTTGTCTTGGTGGACTTACAAATGGAAAATACTCCTGGTCATTTCTTATTGGAGAAAAACAAAACTCATCACAACACCAAGGTAGAATGATGAACAAACACTGGTGTGTGTTTGGTAGAAGAAACGCAATGCCACACTCTAGAAAGGCTTGGACGCATCTATTGGCAACATACAAGATGTTTCTTAAACTTTGTTTGCACACATCGGGGAAAACATTTGGAAACTTCGTAGAATAATCGCAACTGAACTTGCATTTGAACGTGCACAGAATTAAATTTTCAGAAGCCCTTTAGTTTGGGCCATGAAGATGTTGCGTCATCCTTACCCAGGATCTGGGCTGCATCTAGGTGGCGCTCTGGGCACATGCTGCCTGTGAAGTTGAAAACCGCTGGGGATGTGAGGACCACAGAGAGGCCATGTGGCTGTGTATACAACACACTAGGGGGATTAGCTGCACTAAACAACTAATTATCTTTATCTCATCAAAACTATTGCTACCACTTTACTATGATAGGATGGTCCACATGTAACAAACTTACTACGATAGGATGGTCCACATTGTAATCCTTCGCCATATACGTCTTCACATTCCCAGCGATGGGATACGACATTCCATGACTGGTACGAAAGCCAATAAGAGACAATGGAACACAATTAGTCAACATGCTGACAGGGAAATGCTGGAAAGATGGAGTGGTATGGAGAGGATGGAGCAGGAAATAGCAGACCATAAGTGGACCCCGGCATTACCAAAGCCAATCCCAGCGAACACACTGGCCAGGTGCATGCTAGACCGAGCCTCCACATCTTCTGGGTCTCGAACCGACCTATGAAACAAAAAGCTTTTTTAATGCCAGAGTCACTTGTAAGAAATAATAATTTCAGTGGTTTCACCTTCCATATTTGCCAAAGGTTAAGCATAGTGCAGGTTCAGGCAGGCCACAATCTTATCCTAGATTATCATCTGACGTCAAGCATCTGACAGAGCAGCTGATCGCTGCTTTACATGCATTGTATAATGTAGCAATTCATCCAGGGTGCCTTATTAAAGCCTGCCACTTCCCCTGCAAGCCTCTTTGCATCCACACCCTCCCCGTGTCTCCTCCATTCATGCTACGTCTGTATTAATCAATGTCTGTCAATTGATCGCCATTGATGCTTGCTCTGTTCTGAACCCTACGGGTGGGTGGTGGGGGGTGGTGGGTGGGGTCTACTGCTGCTCTCAGAACAGAGCCATACCTCCAAATATAATAAACTACAACTAAATGCATTACATTATAGGGACAAAAAGTAGTCCTGACTGAACCCCATTAAAATCCAAAAACCGTGCACCGTAGGTACGCAGTGTAATAAATGTGTTCGTGTTGCCTCAACAGTAGCATGCATGTTGAAACGCCAAGTATGTGGACCCCTTCCTGCACGTGTGTTTCACGAGCGCTCATGTACATACACACACACACACACACACACACACACAGTGGTCACGAGGACTGTCTACGTCACACCTCTTCATGTACTTGGAGACCACGCAGAGGGCCTGCCTGGACCACACATCACTGATGGGGTTGCTGCCCTGGTAGGCTGGCCGGTTGATTGGGTTGGAGGGGCAGGGGCTGCGCTTGTTGTACGGCAGGGCTGTGTAGGACTCCAGGGCATGGCTGCAGGGGAGCGCACACTGTCACAACAACCCTTACATGCTAGGTTAGCCTGCTAGCTTGGAGCGGGCCTGTCCAAAACAACAAGGCACCTTGAAGTAGCATTAGTAGATTTAGGACTGGCTCCCAAGGAACAATACATTGTATACGGCACACACATGCATGAGAATAGCTCAAATTATGTACACACGTTTAATCATTCCTGTGACCTTCCAGATAAGGTCTGGCCTGACATGCACTAACACTTTAGCCTGGTAAGACCATGCTGATCTTTCTTCATTTGTTCTTGCTCTGCACATCATCCCGGAAACTCTCCATTCAAACGGGTTTGCCATAGAGCCGAAGACAATGAGTGTCAATCAAACTATTAGCAGTAGATGGTGCTAGCTTCCACTAGCTAGCTCCATCAGAACAACAAAAACTCACAACAATACACAAAAGGTGCCCTGCCTAAAGTTGTCCTACCAGAGGACGTCAAAGCCACTGTTGGTGGCGACCCGCTCTGGCATGTGGAGGGTGTGGAGAGGATCTACGATGCCCAGCATTGGTTTGATCGCTCTGCTGGCAATACCTGCGAGTACACCCAGCAGACACACACCACTAGTTTGCTGTAAGCCCAGTCACGGAAAAACAACAACCCCAGGGCCATAAACAGCAATTACGTAATACATAATACAAATACAAGACTATGTACTGCTGTAAAAAGAGCCCCATAGGCATAGTGGTCATAGACCCCGTGTACATTTGCCTACTGGATAATCCAGGCCTTTAGGCCAGGATCTTAAACCTACCAGTTTTTGCTTTAAGATCTTCATAGTCAAATATAGCAACTCCAGTTGTCTCACTGCCGGTTCCAGCTGTTGTGGGCACTGGAAAAACACATACTCTAACTTTAAAAACATAATTTTAAGAAGAATAATGTCTTCTTAAATAGAAGAAATTATTCTATTTCTACAATAATATATAAAAGGATTAAAGTGGTCGGACCACCATTATATTTGGCTGTTCATTGAACATAAAGGATAACAATTCCACTACAATAAATACAACTCTCTCTTGGAAATTATGGTTGTGTTAATACTCCTGCTGAGCAATCTGTTTTTCATATCACTGGTGTTTCTATATAACTAGCAGATAACATTCTTAATGTTCTCAACTCTCAGTGAACTGAATCGACACTGCAGGAGAAATGGATTTACTTAAAATTCCCTTAGATTTAGGGCGTACTCACACTTGGCCCAGTTGCCTTGAGCCGTGCTAGAGCCCGATTGTCCCCCCTCCCCACTCCCCCGCTTGCCTGCACTCACATTCAGGGCCAGGGCACGCTTACTTCAAAACATTACGTTGGCTACTTGGTTTCCGGCCAATTATTTTGTCCACATAATCATTCCACTGGAATATGTCCTTGATGTCCGACGAGCTACAAGCTTTGCGGAGTGCATCCCGTACCTTCAGATTCTGAGCACGTAGTTTTTGCAGCTTTGCCGACACTACTCAGGTTCTTTGATACCCACGAGTCAGTAGATAGTTCTTGTGTGTTGTATCCAGTTGCTTCTGAATACACTCGTCTGCCCTAATTTCCAATAAACATTGCACCTCTGCCGTAGACCAAAGTGTTCCCTTTGCCGCCAGGCTGTTTGTAATGAAACAACTGTCGCGTAGTTGACTTCAGTTCCATCCTCGGGCACGTTTGCGATAACACTGATGCGTACCACCCCCGAGTCCAACCAAGCCGTGCCCTGGCCCACCTCTTTCAAGTGGGCCAGGGCGCGTTTAGCATACTGTACCACGGACTTTGGGGTCAAAGCTCGGGCATGGTTAAACTGGGCCAAGTGTGAGTACCCCCTTAATCTGAGACCCCACACACACTTTTTTTCTGGTACCTGCGATCAGTGGTTTGAGTGCTCCAGTAACAGGCTTTCCTTTCCCGATGGGAGCATTGACAAAATCCAGAAAGTCAGCATCAGGATGACAAGCATACAGATTGGCTGCTTTGCAGGTGTCAATCACTGAACCTCCTCCCACCGCCACATAAACATCAAAAGACTCTTTCTTGGCGAAGGCGATGGCGTGTTTAAAGCTAGAGGCAGAGAATAGCCTTGAGAACAAGGATCACTTGAAAGAAGCTAATGTGACTACACACAGGGTTGGGAAGTAACTTGTAATTTGATTACGAAAAAACAGTACTGTAATCCATTACAGTTACCAGATAAAATAGAGGAATCAGATTACAGGTATTTAAAAAAAAATGTGATGATTACGGTCAGATTGCAGTCAACGAATATTGTCCAAAACCAACGCGTGGCATCCCCAGTAACTACATGTAGAAGCTTCATTAGTGTGCATTATTATTTATTCTCCTGTGTCATATGTCCTATTTAGTCTACCTCTCTACCTGCTGTCTGTGGGCTCCACACGGACATCGTCGTACACTCTGTATTTGACCCCGTTCTTCACCAGAGACTCCACAACGGCCCGGACAGGAGGGAGTCTGGACAGGTTCTTGTCCGTCATGAGACAAACGTTCTGAGCTCCCATATTCTGCAGGTCCTGCACACACGAGCACACACACACACACACACACACACACACACACACACACACACACACACACACACACACACCAGACTTGTCAACTGTTTCTTGAGTGTTCCCAAGGCCTCATGTTGTCCTAATGCTTCCGAGTTTGAGACATTTATGTGTAAGCCACAGGATCACTTGAGACTGAAACTAGGTTTAAAGGTAGAGTACACTCCTGGATCTGGGAAGCCTAGGATTACCATGGCAATTTCTTGGGTTACTCCTTCTCCATACCGAATGTTGGAGCTCGCCATCTGGCATGAGAAAGCATAGCGTGTTATTAAAGAGTAACCAAAGGCCTACAGTAGTTAATGTGCAACCAGCTCAAACAGTTCAAACTAAAATAAACTAATGAAGAGCATAGCACAGACATCAAGATAGATAGAAATAACTGTAGAAATAACAACTATCGCCTGGAAAGTAATTTATGGAATGCTACTTTATAATGATGGGCAATGGGGTAAAAGCACCAATTACATCTGATCGCTGGTCATACAGATTAATCATTAGCAAGTGATTGGACCACCTTCAACCAATCACAACAAGAACCATGATTCTAGGCGATGATTTTCAGAACATAAGATCTTAATTTCTGCTGGCACACAAACCAAGTCTATGGTACAAACTTTTCTAGGCGCCTGACCCTGATTGGCTGGTGTTTGACCATTGCTATGAATGGAGAGATCCCAAGGCACTAAAAAATCTGGGGGGGGGGGGTTGTGTCCTTATTATTAATAACCAACATCCCTGCAATAATAATACATTTTATTTGTATTATTAATAATTAGATTACATACATACCTCAAACGCATAATCAGTTTTTCTGATTGTGTGTGCCACAGCTGCAGAACCTGCACAAGGGATATGAGACGTGACATGGGTGTGGTCTGATACAGCAAGTCATTACATTAGATGGGAATAGCAGCAGCATGCATACCTTGGTGGGAGTGGGCTGGACATCTGCACCTGAGGACATACAGTATAAGGTCACTGTGGGTGTGACAGAGCTGTGAACCATCACTTTGGCTGCGCTCAGGGTGGGCTTCAATTAAATATGAAATTATTAAACCAAGTTAACAGAGGAGTTGGGTTGATGCATTCACATGGCTAATACATACATAGAGATTTTTGAACTGTACAGTATATTGTTGTGTTTCAAGATGCAAAAGATGATAGATGTCCAGATTGTGTCAGCATATTCCGATTTTGAATTTAATTTCAGAAAGATCAGGCAAGTAGGTCTATACTGTCGGATTAAATACTCACTTAAATAACTTGCTACTGATTAAATAATGTTAAACAAAATACTAAAATACATAGTCAAGCAACGCTGGCCACTTTTATGAAAAGTAGCCTAAATAATTAACATTGCATTGCAAATGTTTTTGATACCTTTAAAAGTAAAGGTTCACTAAACCTAACTTACTGCTCCATTTACTGAACTCACCTTTTGAAAGTAGAACGTCAACGTTTGCGAGGAAACCTCACTGACGTTTCAGTTCATTGAACGTATTTATAAACACCAGTTTCAGTTCATTGAACGTATTTATAAACATAACAATTATGGGCAATGGGTGCACTAATCTACTACAACAATAACATCACCTGACGTAGCCTACTTTGTAAGAACGTCTTGCAGTAACTTTTTTTCTCCATGAAACATGATAATACGTGACCGCATGCCTAAAATTACCTTTACCCCACATGCAACTACCGTACAGCAGATTCGCCTAGTGATCCAAGAAACATGTTAAATTAACGTTCTCTGCTATATGGTTTGCAAATTTCACATTTTCACCAGGAAATGGGCTACTGGGAGTGCGTGCCCCTGCGACATGATCGCAGTTTATGTACAGTTCTACTATTCCTGAAGAACCGTACAAAATAGAGGTAGCCTATTAAACTCACGCGGCTGTACGCATCTTGCTGAGCAAATGTGCAACTCTTTCACGTGATGCCATCGAGTCGGACGGTCTATGTTTCAGCTATGAAAATGTTTTTGTAAGCTGCTGCAGTTTTTACCTGTACTAACAGTAACAACTATCTGACGCGTCACGTCTCCCCCTACTGGGCAGAGGAAGATGTATCGTGTTTAATTCATATGGTTTAATTTAAAGCCCTCGCGTATCTGACAGATACATCTTTTGTAATAAAATAATATGTGACTGTTTGTCATGGCAATAAACTGTTTATTTCAATCAACAAGTGTGTGCTTGTTCTGATTGGACAAATATCACCACCTAGTGATTAGCAGGGTTGGGAAGTAACTAATTGCAAAAAAAAACTGTAATTGTAATCCATTACAGTTACCAGCTAATACAGTGGAATCAGATTACAGTTATTTAAAAAAATAATTATGATTATTCTAGGATTACTTTCAAATTTAAAAGGGACGTTTGCATAAGAGAAATGCATAAAGCAATCGGCTGTTCTCTTATTAACCTTTCATTAATGACAATACATAATTCAAATGTAGTAACTTGTTTAGGTTACTTAAATATAGGTAACCCAAAAATGATGTTACTGATTATAATTTGAGTCTAGTAACTGTAATGGACTACATTTAAAAAGTAACCTACCTAACCCTGGTGATGAGGATACCTGGAGGTCACAGCCTTCTCATTATCAGAAAATAACGTATTTTTCATTCTTTTCGTTTGGCAACTTTGACTATTCGTCTTATTGTTTTGTGTTATTGACATTGTCTCTTTACTTGTATCTTTATCTAATTTTAGTGTATATGTTTTTATTCCTTTTTTAATATTGAGTATTGATGTTTTTATATTGCTTATGCCATAACCTGGAGCACAAAACTATCCACAGACAGATTACATTTGTTAAATATTACATGGACACCAAGCATGTCTACAGTACTTGTTCTAAGTTTGTTTTCAATATAAATAGTGATCAAGAGAACTGATTTGATGTTTCAAAACAGTTAAACTAAGTAAACACCAGAGCCCACTGGACACCTATGGTCAAATATTTATATATTTACTAAAGTTCAGTGGTACTTTAATGCGTACATATAAAAATCTCAACAGAACATGGTTTTATCTAGCCTTGTGGCTGAGCATAGGAGACAGCTCTAAAGGTCTCAGCCCATTCAAACATTAAATGTCACCACCAGTTGAGCTTCCGTTTGCTTGGGAAGGTCAGCAGGCTGTAGAATGCATGTATGTACACAACATGAGTGTGAATAATGAAATGAAATAAAAATGTCCCATTTCAATTGCGCATGTGTGTACCCCCAGCTGTGAGCCAGGATGTGTTAAATACAGTGCACAGACCTGCTGCTGTATGAGACCTGCTTTCAGGTAGAACTAAGCTTTATTGTTCTTTGTTTTGTTATTAATACAAAATACATATAGGCCTACTAGAAAGAATGCCTTGGTTATTATTCCATGCAGGCAAAATAAAAAAGATAATATTTAACTAGTTATAAACGTCTTATATTTATATTTATTTATATTTCTCATGCTAACCGGACAGGTTGCTGCAGACATGAAGCTCAACGTCCTGCTTTCTGCACTAGCTTTACTGTGCCAGCCATCGCAGTCTTCCGGAGCCCTGACCTGCCTGGGTCCGGACTAGCTGGCTCCCCAGCATGGTGCGGTTCAGTTCCAGCTCAGCCAGGGAAGGCTCCGGTGGAAAGTTGGGACCGTCAACCAGTTTCTGTACCAGTTGGAGCCGGCAGACCACTGGAGACAGAAGCGATCCGATGAGCATCCCATCTCTCTGGACCTGACATTCCACCTGCTCAGGGAGGTTCTGGAGCTGGCTCGGGCTGAGCAGCTGGCACGACAGGCCCATGATAACCGCAGGATGATGGACCTCTTTGGAAAATAAGTCTTTGTCGTCTGTGACGTGACACTGCCATTACAGGTGATGTCGCTCAATTCATGTTCCTGTTCCATTAACATTAAAATAATCATTATTTATTCATATCGACCGACAACTTTGTCTTCGTTAATACTTCTGGGTAATGAACCCATGTGGGCAGAATGTCTGTATTTATATTTCTAATCAAATATGTCAGATTCATAACTGATAACTGACTAATAACTGTATTTACATAGAAATGAAAAGAACACAGTTTAATCATTATGAGCAATAGTGTCTTTATGCAGCAGCATTCTGCACTCTTCCGGTGTCTTGATGACACTACTTCTGGTTCAGCCAGGAGAAGGAGAAGACATGACGTGGGCCATCTTTGTCCTCCAGGTTGTCTGTCTGTCCAGTCTCACTCTGCAACACAAGACAGTGGGATGTTCTAATGAGTTGGAGCGTCAAATAACGTGACGTCCGCAGGTTCATTTTCACACTGAAGGAGTTGTGGCAGTGTGTGAGATCTAGTATCAATTTACAATTTCTTCCCAGTGCCAATGTGTATGGTAACATATAATAACAAAATAGTTTTGCTTTCACTATACTCTAGTCATAATAGGCATCAAGTGGCGTTTCATCAGCATTATACTATTTACATTTGAACTGAAACATGTAATTGGGCAAATTACATTTACATTGGCAGCAAGCAATGTACCACATTCATGTAAATATCTAAGAAATGTACATTTATCACGTACACAGACACACTGGAAGAACCAAAGGCATTTATGTGTCAAATCACATGTCATATAAGGGAGGGGTGTTTATGTTTTGATTTGAGTTCAAATATCAATAATCCTTCTTGAGATTTCCTGACCCCACCTTTAAAATTGGTTCATTAGTGTGCATGTTAATGTACTTCTTGTGTCAAAACACAATTTCAATCTCACCTGAGCTGATGATACCCCAGCCTGGAGAGCCTGGTTCTGTGTCTGGGAACTTGAACCGGGCCCAGCAGACTTCGTGCTGGGTGCTAGTTGGCTAGCTGTTGGTGTTAGCTGACCTTTGGCAGCATCAGGCTGAGTAGTGGTGGATACTAGCTTGGTAGCGGTAGGTGCTAGCTGAGTAGCGGTTGATGCTAACTGAGTAGAGGTGGATGCTAACTGAGAAGCGGTGGATGCTAACTGAGTAGCAGTGGGTGCTAGCTGGCTAGTACCTGCCGCTACCTGAGTAGCAGGGGACGTTGGCTGGGTTGTGCTGGATGATAGCTGGCTAGTGGGGGCTACAAGCTGGGATGTGAAGGGTGTTTGCTGGAAACTGCTGGCCGATTGCTGGGTAGGTGGGAGTGGTAGCTGGACAGCACTGAGGGAAGGTTGTGTAGCAGTGGGTGATGGCTGGCTTGTAGTTACGTGTAGTTCTTCCTCCTCCTCCTCTTCCTCAACTAGAAAGCAGAGAACAGACAGGGTGGTCTATTGGGAAGACGACACAATGGAGCTTTTTCTGTCCTTCTGGATGTCTCCCGCTTGCATCAATACAATATGAATACGTTACATTTGTATTTAACCAGGTGTCTGACATAAGTGTTGCTCAGGGGGTCAGACTTAAAGGTTGTTGACATTACTACATCGTACTTTTGATGAAGTCGACAGTCAGCAGGGCTCTACCCTGCCTCTCAAAGTTGGCTGTGAAGTGATCCATGTTCTCGTAGCCTTGCTCTACCTTCTCCAGATGAGACGTGTTGGTGCCTTCAATGAGCCTGTTTGACCAAATAGCTGTCAGACCTAACCTTAAACCCTGATTTAATTAATGCCGGTAAGAAGGACACTGCGATACTCACTTTTGTAGCAGTGGTTTGGCAGTCTGCAGATAAGGATGCAACGGTGGTTAGTTCACAGCAATGTGATGATGACAATAGCTAATGTGAACACTGTACGATTATGAACGTCAGACATACAGACAGACCTGGAGGAAGACAGCCATCTCAGACTCATCCATGGTGTTTATTCCCGTTTCTAGGACTTTGGCCATGTTCTCCAGATGCTCTGTATATCTTCTCTTCAGACCTCGGATGTAATCCAGCTTCTCCTCCTGTTCAGAGTTGATCTGGACGGTCATGTCGGTCTTCTTCTCCTCCAGGAGCCCAAACAGCTGGTCGAACGTCTCGCACAGCCTGGACTTCTGCCTGCGCCCGTTCTCCTGCAATAAAGGTGATCGAACCTCAGCTCTGTAGGGTTAGTGCCTTGCTCAATAGCTATAGGGAATAGGACACCTAACCCCTGGCAGTGTTAGTGCCTTGCTCAGCGGATTAGTATATACCTCAACAGTGTGACAAGTCTCCTCCAGGTTTGAGATGATCGCCTGCAGACGTTCGTTGTTTCCTACCAACATTGTTATGCAGTCAGTCAACTCTGCCTGCACGCGCGCGCACACACACAGATATGATATGAATGTAGTCCAGTGTCATCTTCAGTACAACTATTGTTGAAGATAAAATGCATGAGAGAGAGAGAGAGAGAGAGAGAGAGAAAGAGAGAGAGAGAGAGAGAGAGAGAGAGAGAGATTGATACCTTATGCTGCTGGAAGACAGTGTCCAGCGGGGCGACTTGACAGCTCTGGTGCGTACCAAACACCTTACAGAGGGAGCAGGTTGGGACGCCACATGTCACACAGTAGATGTTGATCTTCTCTTCCTGGTGCTCCTCACACATCGGCTCCACTCTGCTGGGCTCTGGGGCCACCTTACTGCTGCACAGTAACACACAGCAGCACTGGATGGCTACAGAGAATCAGCTCGACCTGAGCAAGCACCGTATGGCAGCTACGGGCGTGGTTTAGATGCATGGACAGTTGGACACAGCGGAAACGACTCCAAAACAACAATGGTGTCTTTTAAAGAAGTTAACGGTGTATATGCTGTATTTATAAAAAAAGCAAAACATGGAACTGAAGCTTTTTCTCAATGGAATATATATTTTTTCCTCTCCTCACGTGTGATTCAACAACAGGCTCTGCTGGTTCAGGTTCATACAATCACCTGCCAAGAAGTTTTTAAAGCACCTGCTCTTTTAAAACAGTTGCAATGCAAACCATCGGACAAGTACATATTAGAACATTGTGGTTGTACTGGGCAGCCTCCAATACACACATTTGAATATTGTGGTTGTATACTGGGCAGCTTCCAGAACTACCAGTAGAAACAGTGTTCTGTCAGCTTTTGTCAGCAGATAAAAATAGTTCCCATGCAGGGAGCCATGCTGAAAGGCATGCTGGGAGTGTGTTGCAACCACAAACGGACTAAACAAGCCTGGATGGCCTGGTCTTATAGGTACACTGCTGCACGATTTGTGTCCTGGAATGCCCATGTGGTTGAAAGCAACTTTGCAATAACAATGATTGAGTTTGAGTGAACTCCCCACACGAAGAACACATCACTACATACTGTATGTCAATAGCACATACGCTCAAACTGATTGTGTGGCTCTGGGGACTATAAACAACACGACCGTTGTTTATCTTAGTTTAGACGAATAACGTTGATCATGGACATACATTTCCTATGTTGCATTCTGTGATGCAACACATCAAATAACAACTCTAAATATAACTATTCATTGCCAAGGATGTCAGTTTGATGCAAGCTTGGCAAGCTAACTCACTTCGTAACATTTATATGGTATAGTTGTTATCTGTTGTTTGTGGGTTTCTTTACTTTGTAATGTACTGTATGTGTGTGTATTTGGTATGGTCTTGCTTGAACATGTTGATGAAGGTGTCTGTGTGTGTGTGTGCAGGCCTACCTGGTACTACCCTGCTTGTACATGTCGATGATGTTCTCCACCAGAAGGTTCCTCTGCAGACCATAGACTCCATGTCGGTCCAGAACCACCTCATGACGACACGATGGACACCGGAACCGTCCACCCGATGCCACAGAACCAGAACGACTAGAGAGGTAGGGGTTAGACGCCTAGATATGACAACAAGAGTCATTCACACCGGAATATTAATTAGATTGTTTATTTATTTACAACATAGTATTATGGTTTATTACTTGCAGCAGCCTACAACACAAATGTTTCATACTGAGACTAACCATTAGGATATATAGTTATGTTAGCAGACACAAAGACAATAACAAAGTCAATAATTAACTACTATAATTATTATAACAATAATTATAATTATAATTATAATTATATAATAACAATATGTGCCAAGTCAAGACAAACATGGAAGATATATATCCCACCTGGAAGATATCGTTGGCACACTTCCTACAGAGGTTGTGCTGGCAGGGTAGAATCACTACAGGTTTAGAGAAGATCTCCAGACAGATGGGACAAATCAGTTGTTTCTCCAAGCTCTCCATGGTGTCTCCACAGCCATGTAATATTCTACTGTTATTAGAGCTGTTAAGTTTCAACCGCTGCTAAAAGGACACTAGCAGGGGAATGCAAAGTCACTCACCCTGTGTGTGTGTGTGTGTGTGTGTGTGTGTGTGTGTGTGTGTGTGTGTGTGAGTATGTGTGTGTGACACAGCAGCTGTTTTTAGCTCTGGCTACATGAAGCATCGCCATGCTGACATGCCCATATATGAGAGTGTCAGCTGCCACTGTGTGTGTGTGTGTGTGTGTGTGTGCGTGTGTGCGTGTGCATGTGTGTGTGTGTGTGTGTGCGCTTGTACTTGTAAACGTGAGTGTGTGTGCGCATGTGCACGATCGCGTACGTTTTTCCATTGTATGTAATGATATTGTGTGCAAATAGAACATACTGTATCAATACTGTAGATGCCAATTGCCAAACATATTCTAATTAGGCTCATATTTGTTTTAAGATAATATAATATAGTCAGCATGGCGCTGAGTTAATAGGTTCTGGTGATTCAATGTTTTTTTGTTATTACTGTTATTGATTTCTCTCAAATTACCTACAATACTGTCAGATGGTCTCAAAAATGCACCACTCCATTCCAAGTGTTAGGCTCTAGGATCATTACAGTGTATGCCTAGTGGTGTGATGAAAAGCCATGGCATTGCCAACATCAAATAAGGCACATCCTGCAACAACAACAGAACGATACATTGCTATAGTATTTACATAATGTACTTTATATGTATTTATATGTCTTGTAGTCAGAGCTATTTCATTTTTGATAGATGTGAGCTGTGTGAAACTTCCAATTCATCCAAGTTCACTTTATTTTTGTAACCAATCATCTACTTCACTAAACATACTGTAACAATAAATTAATACCAACATTTTAGTAACATATTAATGCACAAAAGTTTAAATACACATCCTTTATAAAACCAAGGTGGCTAACCTATACTTGATAAAACCCATATGCTAGGCTATGTTTCACTTAAGTATCCATAAAGCCAATTTACACATTAAGGTTATGGATGGAACCGATACGATACTGAGATCGGAAATCGGTCCGATACTGACTTAAATAACTGGATCGGTATCTGTGACAATTGGATAATTGTAACTGATCTATGCGGCTAATCCAGTTAAATTAATTTACATGCGTAGGTCAAGCATCAGCAATATCTAACCTACCCAAGCCACACTATCATCAGCAGGTTTATATAATGCATCTAGGTCCTAAAATAGAGATTCTACCCTGCCAGCTCATTTACATTGCAACCTAACTAAACCAAACCACTCAAACTAATGCATACATCAATGACAACATTGTAATATTTCCTTATATTCATATATAGCCCATGTTACATTATGTTAACATAAGTTAGGAGAGCAAAGTTCAATCCTGATGGTTCCTTACACAAAACATAATTACCAGTCTCTTCCTCAGTCACAGTGAGGAATACAGCTAAATGTAACACTAAAATCGGATAAGTACTCTGTATCGGCCGATACGCAAAGTGCAGGTATCTGTATCGGTATCAGGACTGACACATTTGGATCATCATGTGCCATCATGTGATCATTTGGTGCCATCCCTAATTAAGGTACAGCTACAACATTAATTAAGGTATAGCTATGTAGATATATGTCTATGATGAGCCAACGTTAGAAAGATATAGACAATATCCAGACTGGAATGTATACATGATTAAAATCCACACTGTTATGGAATACCTTAACATCCGTTAAATTGTAAATATGCGTCAGAACAAAGGCTGACAAAAAATATGAATATGAATATTGTACAATATTTTCAATAAAACAAATCTAAAAGTCAAATGTAAAATCTACTCCCTCTCTGTCTGTCTGTCTGTCTGTCATTGCAGAGCTGGTCTGCTCTGGTCTGGGCTCATGAGTAAGTGTCTCTGTGTTTGCTCTGTCCATCCTTGATGAGCTGCGTCTTCTCGCTGGCGCTTGGCTGGTGGACAACTGGTATGTCTACATCTGCAGACAGAGGCACAGAACATGCCTGTCTCTACTGTTGCATTACAAATGGCATTGTCTGTCTATTATCGCCACTTTGGTGTACAACCCCACACCCGAAAAGGTTTGGACAGTACGGAAAAACAACACAAACAAAACATTATGATTTTTAAATTCCATTCACACAGGTTCTCATTCAGCAACAGTTCAGGACTGCAGACACACAAGTCTAGCACAACCACAGCACTGCCTCATGCAGTCAATGCTTTTTTCATTGTCCTGCTGGAAAATACAGGCATGTCCACACAATATGTTATGTATGTACTCCTTCTGTATTAATGATGCACTCACAGATGAGTGTGTAAGTTACTCATGCCGTCCAAACTATGACAAAGGCTGGCTTTCGGACCTAACTTTTTTTGGAGTGTGTTACGGTCATCAGATTTTAAATGAAAACAAATTCACAAGGTAAAACATCACATATTGTGTTGTTATAGTGTTTCCAATATTGTACATGATGAATGGAATTTTTTGTTTTTATTATCATTTTCAATACTGCTTCAACCTTTTCGGATTTGGGGTTGTAAACAAACCAGCGACATTTCACAGTTTAACCTGTATTGGATAACATGGATGTAATGATGTTTAACATTTGAAATGGCAGCTTTTAAAAACATGCAGTTGTGCCTTATAGTGGTCGCCAACTTTCCATGCTATCATATGCAGCTAGATTGCAGACATATATACATGTTTATCAATGTATTTAGAAGTGAAATATGATAACCATCACTGTGTCCCAGAACTGCAGCAACAGTTTCCAGGAGTAGCACAACCCACTGTATATTCATAATGGATCACAGTTAGACACTCTCTAAAAGGCCAATACAGTATCTGAAAAATGTTTGGAGTATACTGGAGTGTATTATAATGTGGATACAAATTAAACGGTCTGTCGTTCATTTGTTCATTATTCTATCATCCAAAAAGTGGCCTCTATCTATTTTTGATAGACATACATAATCTCAGAATATGCACATGCACAGAAGCAGGAATATTATTGAAGTATTTAAATCTGGTACCAGCCAAGTTTGTTTAGAACAAATTAATAAACCAGAACATGTTAATGTTAGAATTAGCCTTGTTGCTAGCTAGCATTCCCTGGACCACCCATGGATGGACCCATCTCTAAACTCACCTGTGTCTGCATCATTGCGTAGCTCCGCCTCCGCCAGATCGTCAGGAGACATGTAACTATCTGGCCCCTCCCCCTCACCAGGCGGAGTCGGTCTCAGTCGACCACAACAGCAGTTGCAACAACAAAACAAACAACAACAACAGTAACATCCTGTCAACACACCACACACTGCAAACAAACCCTGCACATACACATGCACACATACACATGTGCGCACACACACCCACATATATGTAAGCACGCACACACGCACACACACACACACACACACACACACACACACACACACACACGCACACACACACACACACACACACAAGAGAGAGAGTTAATATGTACAGATACAAACTATCTGACAAGCATTGATACAGGGAAGCACAAACAGGGATTGTGAAAAACAGTTAGGCTATTTTCTCACCAGGTAGACTGACTAACGGATATACAGAGAGGACAGACAGACCGGTATTCAAACAGGCATACAGACACAGGCCTGCAGGTATTGAGAGTGAGACTGAGAGAGAGAGAGAGAAAGAGAGAGAGAGAGAGATAGAGGGGGGGGGGGGTACCTTGGCCCACCAGGTAGACAGCATAAAGTATGTGTTAACATTCTCCTCTCCAAATTGCTGAGCTACGTAAAGTCCCAGCGAGCCATATGAGTCATAGATGCTCCTCCTGGTGGTATCTGAGAGTACTGCATGGGCCCCATTGAGCTCCTTAAATCTCTCCGCCGCTTCTGCATTGTCTGGGTTCTTGTCGGGGTGGAAACGCAATGCCAGCTTCCTGTTCAGGTTCAGAATAAAGGAAATTAAACATGTTCAGTTTGTCTGTGTGTTGTGATATTGTTTCTATTATTATTATTTAATCACATCCATACAGATTATTACAGATTTTAAATAGTCTTAAAAAAACAAAACAATTACAATATATATATATATATATATTTCAGATGTTGGGTGGGCATAACTCACCCATGTCAACACATTCGCATGTTTTGTTTTGTAGGAGTTGCCTGCCTACAAACAACCGTATTGTATTGTGGTATTGTACTGTATGTGTCCAAGACACATTACTTAGTCCTGTTTGGCCTGCAGCTACATCAGGAGGTCATTGGCTAAATAAGACAGAGGTAGAGATATAAATCTCTATAGTAACATTCAACAAATATTGTCTGAAATAAATGCACCATTCATTTCAGGCAATATTTGTTGAATGTTACTATAGAGACTCATATCTCTATCTCTAAGCAGATATCTGATTAACATATACAAAGGTAAACTGGATCAGTCAGAGACAAACTTTCCTACCTGTAGGCTTTCTTTATGTCATCATGGGTACAGCCCTTTTCCAGGCCTAGGATCTGGTACAGAGACTCTCCAGAGGTGGACAGACTTCGCTGCCGTGCCTCAGACATCCTGACTCTGTTCCTGAGGTTTACTTGAACAGAACAACCTGTTCCTGCTGTTCCTTCAGGTGTCCGGTGACCACTAGTCTATAGTTTTATTTGTTTGTATGTCTTTAAGTGGTAAAAAGTTATTCCCAGCTGCTCCTTCGTTATGTTGGGGGGTTAAAACCCATCAAACATTCATCACCTGCCTGCCTCAGGTAACCTGGTTCACGTTTCAGAGTGGATGATCACTATGGCAACCCATGGACTTGGTGGATAGGGCCACACCTTCATGATGCCAATGGCGTGCAGGATAGGCTAGTGCCTGTGTTGGGGGGTGGTTGACTCCCTCCCAGCTGAGAGGTTGGGTTCGATACCCAGCATACCTGGCCTACTGTACGCATGAAATCTCTAACCGCTGTCTAACTCACTGTAGATCACTTTGGCTAAATGTATCTTTCTAAATTGGAGTGAAGTTTTCAGCAGGCTACTGTAGGCGTATAAGTCTCACTCTTTTTTTTTCAAGTGCAGCTATATGTTAGAGATGGTATTATTATCAACCTGTCACAAAGATAAAGAAGCTCTTATATAATAATACTGATAATGACTTTCTCATATGAGCACTCACATTGGCGTTTCAGTCAAGAATGTTTTAGCAAAATTATGATATTATCGTCCATCCCTACAGCCCTCCCTGAAATATGCTGGTGCTAAAACCACATATACATTTTTAAAACCAAACCATTACTATATTTTTTTTAGTCGAGGTGAAATATTTACGTATGATGGAATAATAGGTTAGATTAATAAAAAATAATATATACGATAAAAAAACAAAATTAGATTAGATTATTATGTGTGAATACATCTGTCAGAATTCAAGGCATACATGGCACACGGGCAATGTCTCTTTAACTCTAGCAACACGGAAGATGATTGGCCATTATAGCCAGCTGGTCAAAGTAACATCCAATCACAGAACTGTATTTTGATAGGTGGTAGTTTTTCTGAGTAGGAAGCTCCACCAGTCATCAGTTTCATAAGCATGCCGACACAGCAAGAAAAGAATGGTATAAATGAAATTATTATTCTCGCTGATGTTTTTTTAATAAACCCAAACCTTTCTATTAAAGCCATATCTGCTCCAAGGGACGTGTAAACGAAGGAGAAGCTAACAGAAGGCTAACATTAACAGCTACAGAGGTAAGCATATGATTAAATGTATATTACATTATAATATATATTATTATTTAACCAGAGCAGTTAAATTAAAGACCAGTTATATAGGACGAGATGTTGAATTCAGATGTTGTGTGATAGAAGATCTGGTGTGTATGGTTTTAGCAAGTAACTCGATTTTCCAGTTCCTCCATTTTCTGTATAGTATTTTATAAGTCTGATAAGGCGTGTCGTTCCTCATTCAGTGTATTGTATCTGTATAAATAATATATCTATCTTTACGTTTTCTGTCTAACTCAACCTGATATAAACTTGTCATACCCTAAGGGAACTCCCATGCTAATAAAACGTATAGCCACAGGTCACAGGTGCATGGGTGAGGGGATACAGTCATGAGCGGGGAGCCGGATGCACTGGCAGTGGTCTGCCAGCTGAGAGACCTGGCAGCAGATCCTATGAATCGCAGGGCCATCGTTCAGGACCAGGGCTGCCTGCCTGGACTGATCCTGTTCCTGGACCATCCCAACCCCCAGGTGGTCTACGCAGCCCTGCTGGTGAGATGCAGCTACCTGTAGACTAGATTAACCAGCTGGCCCTCCAGATGATGACGGGTTGCCGTGGTTTCCTGTAGACTAGCTGTGTGCAGACTAGCACCACACTCATTCCTCTTGCTTGTGCGATGCTCTGATCAGATGTGGTCACATCTAACCCTGACTGGCTGTGGCTCCTAGGCAGTACGATACCTGGCAGAATGTCAAGCCAACCGGGAGAAGATGAAAGGAGAGCTTGGAATGATGCTGAGCCTTCAGAACGTGGTGCAGAAGTGAGTGTTGATACTGTAGGCTGTGTGCAAACTATATATTAATTTCAACAAGGAATGGAGGGGCTGCAATTGTGTTCCTTGCTTGGAGGAGGATTGATGGAGTCTTCCTGCAAATAGCAGACACACTGATCAGCTACACAGATATTTGGACATATGATACAGAGCATGCATGCCTACCATTGTTCTATGATGCCTTCCTTGTTTCCTTTTAGCCTATTTGGCCGATATTTATGCTGACTGTATGCTGAAAACAGATACATTAATATAGTAATGGTGCTTACTGTGTCATTGTTCTATTACTGAGTGAGTACAAATTATTTTCTTATCTTTGATTGACATTTATGTTGGGCCGTAATGCTTCAATGGCAAGAATAGCAGGCATTCTGCTGCCGGTATTAGCGACAATTAACGCTCATGCATGAATTCAGTCCACATCTTAGACATGGTCCATGATGATGCAGATACAGAAAAACAAAAATGCATGGCAAAAACAGCACAGTCAATATGCTATTGAGACCCTTCAAAACACAAATCATTTGTGTCTTTTTAGGGGAGCCATGCTCCCCCTGGTTCCCTCGTGGCTTGCACCCTTTATTCCGGTACTGTGGCACTCTTTGTATGTACGTAATTGTCTTTGTGGTCCAGACCTGCTGGCCTTTTAACCTGGGTGTGTAACGGTGGCCTTGTGGCTGCTCACCCAGGACAACCACACCAGGGGAGACCAAACTGTTGGCGTCAGAGATCTATGAGCTCCTGCAGGCCTCAGGCAGTTCAGACAGCGAGCGGACAGACGGGACACCGGTCCGCCACAAGGCCCAGTTCTTCCTGGGGGCCTCCAACAAACGGGCCAAGACCGTTGTCCTGCATATCGATGGTCTGGATGAGCCGGTGAGATGATCAGTGTGTACTGGCTAGTACACTATATAATAATAATAATGATGATGATGATGATGATGATGATGCCAAATGAGATCTTGATTCTGTGTCGTTACTCACTTCTTCTTCTCCCCTCAACAGAGTGGGAGGACTCTTTGTGAGGAGGCTCTATTGAAGATCAGAGGAGTCATTAGTTTTACGTTCCAAATGTCGGTGAAGAGATGCATTGTCAGGATCGGCTCTGATCTGACACCTGAGGTAAGGAAACATACACCTTGACTTTAAAACATATAAGTGGTTCAGAACATGGGTTATGGCGCTCCCCGGTGGGTAAAAGACCAATTTATATTTGATTAGACAGACTACTTTCAGTCTTGTTTTATTTTCAGTGAAATGTGTATTAAATTGGTTTGACCAATTTTCACGACATCAGGCAATCTAATTGCAGGCTATCAGCCAGCAATTAGATTCTTATTTAAACACAGTTTAGTGATTCTTGTGTAGGCTCTGGCGTCATCCATAGCCTCTACCCAGATCCTGAGAGCCCAGCAGGTAGTGAAAGGGGAGAACGGAGAAGAGGTAAGTGTCTTTCTTCTTGTACTTATTGTTAATAATGACGGTTTATGATTTAACTATCTACATTTTGTTATTACATTATTATTGACTATTGAAAGTCAGAACTGTACAAGGGAGTTCAAAAGCTTTCAGGTCGACAGTGTCTGTGTATGTATTGTGGACATGCACTACTAGATGGAGAATACTCGCACTTGATCTTTTTGTAAGCTATTTTGACAATAAGGAGACTGTAAGCATATACTGTATGTATGCAGCATTCTGCTATTTTTACCAGTACATGGCTGCTGGTGTTTGCTTGTCATGTTGTCATCCGCCTCTGCGATCAGATTTTGGTGCCATTCTCAGAGGACGGCTCTGTCCAGTTGGAGCAGAATGTCAACCTGCCAGACTACCTTCCTGAGGATGAAAGCCCCGCCCCCGAGCCTGACCGTGCAATCAGCCGGGTCGGGGGTGGGACTGACGGGGCCAGTTGGCTTGGAGCTGCTGCCAATTTCCTGTCTAGGTCCTTCTACTGGTGACCACTTCCTGTTCAGACATTCAACTGGTGACTGTTTCCTGCCCAGGCTACTGAAGGCCACTCAGACAAAAAGAAAACTGTATTTGTTCAGGTCGGCCATGCTCACCAAGCCTAGTTAACATTGCCATGGAAACCTGTCTCTCAGTTATTACACCACTGTTAACATTTGCTACATTTTACCACATCCTGGATATTCTACAATACAAATGAACACAAGTACATAGCCAGTTTTTTTGCCATGCAAAACAGAACAGCTTCAATCAGGTCCTCACAAGGTTGCTACTGAGACATTTCGTTTGATATTGATAATGTAGATGCACACCAGGACAAATCATTAATCAAGATATGGCTCTGATATAATTCACAAAAACTTAATTCCTGAAATGAGAAATTACTGATCAGCACAAAACTGAAATATATACAGTGGGGTTTTAAAGTCTACTACCAATATACATTTTCAAACTAATAGTCTGAAATAAAGTCATATTTCAAGCTAAAATCTAGTCTATACAGTGGTTGGTCCAGAGAGGATAAGCAGTACTACATTAGAGTACATGCTTTGTCCATACACATACCACAGGACAAATGTGCTTTAAAAGTTGCCACACACTGCTTAATGTAGTGGATTCTTACATACTATAACTTGAAAAGTTCAAGATTGTAGTAGTTAAAAAATTAAAAGGCTTTCTTTTGATTAAACGAGGAATACGGATATATCGAACATTCTACCATCTGTCAATATTTCTAACGTGGAGTGAGTTATAATTGTATGTTTATTTTTAAGGGAAGTTTAAACTAGCAACAGTTCAGTCAGCATTACCTCGTTGATGGGGGCAGGTTATAGTAGTTTAATCTGACATAGGTGTCCTGGAGCATGATGCCTAAGACCCACCTGCTCCTTTGTAATTGCACTCAAGTGCTTTGAGTACCTTGAAAGCCCTATATTTTGTAATGATTATTATTTTTATTATTAGTAATATAACGCACTGCAAGTTGTTTGTTGATAAACGCATAGCCAAATTACCTAATTCTATCATGGGGGGGGGGGGGGTAACTTTTTTTTTTTTTTTTTATACAAATTTGCATACATAGAAAAAATGGACAGAAAATAATGGAATATGAAAGAAATCAGAAAGTGCTGTAATTAAGATGGTGATAATAATGTAGGTGTTAATTAGCAGTGTGTTTTAAAATGGATATACATACCCTTACCAGACCTGAGATTGATATTGAGGTGATAGGGATGGCATGTATAAATATCAACACTATTTAATAATATACAGGTTTGAATGAATGAGGGCCTTTTTTATTTTTAATACCCTGCCTTTGTAATGTGTTTCTACATAAAGTTTGATTTATTTTGAACCATCAATTGTTGGATATTTCTATTTCTTGATTGTGTTTTTGTTTTGGCTTGTGTATTTATTATATAATGTTGTTACTACACAGAATAAAAGCATTGAATAAAACATATTCTAATTGAAATTGTTATTTGACTTGTAAACCCAGAACAGATTTTTCTTCAGGTGACCATTGTCTTTCTATCTCTGTAGATCCTAGACATCAATATGTGTGTCCACATAAAGGTGAAATAATGGTACACCGCCTGGAAAACATTAATTTCATGTTTGATTAATTTATTCTGCAGGTCACATATCCTGACAGATGCTATCAGAATATGTGACATTCGGAATAGATACACCTTTAAAAACACTGCAGCGTCTTGATGTGTAATAACACCTACATACTTTCAACTATCATAAAAAATGATCTGTAAATGCTTTTGCCTTCCGGCTCAGCTCTCTTTTCGTTGGTGCGGTAACGTGATTGCAATACCGCTCACGCTGCTCCGATTCTTCGGCCAACCACGATGTTCGAAGGTTACCGCCCCTTGAGGCACCAATGACCTTGAGACCACAGCTCTCCGTCGCATCTTCAGCAATGGAAGCTTTGAACATAGCCCACTCAGGTTCTATGTCCACAACCTCCACAGGGATACAAGAGAAGCTCCGCCGGAGGTGTGAGTTGATCTCACGGACAGGGGCCTCCTCCAGACGTTCCCAGTTCACCTGCACTACCTGTTTGGGCTTACCAGGTCTGTCCAGAGTCTTC
>JAOEGT010101768.1:0-13123 GCA_025447795.1 Speoplatyrhinus poulsoni
CGTGTTGTGGTTGCTGCCCTCTACTGGCAAGTGCACCAGGTCATTTTGACCCATAGTACAGTGCGAGGGTTAAGCTAATACAAAAAGTTCACTGCTTCAAGAAATGAACTATTTATTGAACGCCAAGTCACTACTGTAGTCATGACAGCTTGTCACGATGGCCCTGTCAATCAGACCCAGACCACCGGTTAGAGACAGGCCAATCACTTAACATTCACACTTTCTGCTATTGATCCCTCATCATGTCATGCTCAGTGTTTCCCGCATTGACTCACTGCCTGGCTAATCGGGCCAATTATCTCTCAACGACGCCTGCGTTGTCTGCCGATTGGATACTCCCCACCACATCGGCTATTACTTCCAATGGATTCTTCTGGTGGTGAGCTAATGGACCAATTAGCCTCAGTTAATGTATTTGTTCCCCTGGCAACAAGTAATGTAAGACAATACAGTATCTTGTAATTCCAAATGCAGTAACTACAATGCAAAAAAATGGCTCTTCAAAAATAAGTACAAAAATTATGAATACAAGGTCATATTTGCTCATAATGAGCAAATAAATCTGCCAATGGAACAAGTAAAAATTTTCTTGTAAGATATCTTGAAATAAGAGCTCTTTTTAGGTAATTGTGTCTTAGATTAAGTGTAGGTAAATATTTTTACTAGAAATTGATTTTTGTAGTGGTAATGTACCACTAAAAAGGTGTTTTACCATACACCCCATGCACAGTTGTGCAGCACAACCCCAAATATTTACCAAAATGATCCAAGACTAGTTACTACAGTACAGTTTCTTTGTATCTGCGTTCAGGTAGTAAAAAACTGAAACAAATAAACACTGTATACCACGTATGTGGATATGCTTAAAATGTCTTGGCATTTCATCGAATGTGCTGTAATGTGTTTCGCTCCTCTGAACGTAGTAATGCTTGTCTCTCCGACATGCTTGGCTATTTGGCTAGGCTCATTTACACAGAGGGTCATACCAGAAGAAATGAATAAATAGTAGGGTGGAGGCAGTAGACAATCTTGGAGGGGTAATGAAAGTTATATAATATGGTACTATGATGAATTACTGCTTGCAGTCTTACTCTGGAGGTAAATACCCAGTGACGCTGTTTGTGGGGCCTCAGCCACAGTATACTACTGTACACGGTAGACCTAGACTAGCTAGAATGATCAATCAACAGCTGGTTAAAATTTTAAACTGACAAAACTGACCAAAAGAAAATTATTCAGACATTTCATTACAAGACATTAAACTGGATTTGGTGGCAATTTGGTAGATCAATACATGTTAATGTGCAGTAATATAGATTGCCATAACACACATCAATCTGGACTAGAGGTTTTCTCCCCACACAGAAATGGAATGTCTCATATCTGAGGGGTAAAAATGTGATGACCACAAAAGATCACATACCCAGAGCTGTTTAGAAACACTACGTTATATTTTCAGCGTGCACACAGAACGGAAAGCTAATCGACATTGAGAAAATGTATTGGCTTACCATCCCTGAATACACCTTTAAGGGTTACATGGATGGTTCATCAAGATTTCCCTAAGACGTTTCATAGCATCTACACTATGCAGACAAGTGTTTTGTAATTGTAATTGTGTTCTGAATTGACGAGGCCGCTTAGACCCGTTGACCTTTGGTAGATGGTAAGACATAAGCCAGCTCATACAGTTTCTAAGATGATGCTAACACCTTTCTGAATTGAAACGTCACATTAATTATTCTCCGAAATGCTGCAAAGGATTCCCTTGAACCTGCAAACGGGCAGCACCACATGCATTTAAATGACTTCACTCTGTGACGTGCAAATCTCCAAGCTGCTGACCCCAGACTTCTGGTTTCTCCCGTTCGCCCCGATGTCTACCGGTGCACACGTGGGAACTCTCAGTGTTTTGCTGAAGCAGCACTTGTAGCTAGATCTGGACTAAGTGAGGTTAAAGAGTTTTCACTCTCCCTCTTCCGCCAGTAAGGGATTCTGACACAGAGGCTTATGGGGGTCAGAATATGTTGAGCTGTGGATCTCCAGATCGCGAGTGGGAAGAGATATGTGGAGGCATCACATCAACTTGACAACAGGTTTGGACACATGAGAAAAGCCACATCAGCAGCGGTGTTAAAATGCAAGAGGCTGTTGTCAGCGGGTTTGGGAATAACCAAGTGCATTAGGGGATTACACTTATCTGACAAATGGTATCTTAAAACCATTATACAGTGGTGTAAGCTCAACATTATTATAAAGGTTATTGTTGCAGTCACATGCAGTGAGAACCACTTTTAGGAAACTTTTTAATAATGGTGAAATGTTTAAGTAGGTATACAATGAGTCAGCATAAAATACAATTTACGGTAGAAACGTTATCATTTAAATCACATCCAGCCGTGTACACAGAGTTGCATGCCTACAGTATGTAACTCCCAACATACTGGAAACATTGTAATACATATGAATATTGATACTGAGAAAGATGATCTACTGTAACTGCAAATCAAATATTAATCTTGCTGAGCAGTGAGTCATAACTACTGTCCTTAGTAATATAACTACAATGAATACATGTACAGTAGTGTGAGGTATTTTGAGGGTGCGATATGGGCGTGTCGATATATATGAACGCGAAAAGAACAACACCTCTTGGTGGAGAATAAAATTGAGGTTAATTGCACAAACATTAAGCATTGAACAAAAAAAAAAACAACTAAAAGGAGTTAAAACATACTCAGTACACCGTTACATTCAGCATGAAATATTTAGTTTCCTCAGCGGTTGCCCGTCACAATCAAGAAAGAAATTAAATGTAATGGAGAAATTGTCATCCAAAACACTGAACTGAATCCATTTTAAATGTAACCTTTCCCGACCCTGTTGGTGTGCAGCGGTGGTGCCTGTCAATCACGACATGTAGCTCCTTTCCGGAATGCTGGCAATCAACGGCTCCACCTCAATTAGCGTCTTGCCTCCTACACATGGCGCCTGTCAAGATTCATTACACCCACTGCCTAGCACTGCAACATCACTTTACACGGCTGCCAGTGTGCCTGTGTGTGTGTGTGTGCGTGCATGTTCGCTACTGTACTTTATAATGTCTCTCTATTAACATTACCAGGCTGAGTACAGCACTACCGTAATTTAACCATACCTGGTGTGAATTCAACTCCCACATATTGTCAGTAAACTCAGTAGCCGGCCACTTCGTAACTTAGCTGAGTAAAGTTGTATGCTTCTCTGGGTCTTTTACGGGGCCTGTCGACCTAACTTTACAAATGTAATACGTTGCAATTTACCGACCCCTTTTCGCTTTTTGTTTGAATCCGACAAACTCCTTCAACTGTCTATTTTCCTGTAGCTAATGTGCTTTAGTTTTGACAGGTGAAAGGGGCGTAACTTGGAATCGGTCAATTGTCGACAGCATGCTTAAACTTACATCATGATTCAAGATACCATTACCAGCCTTTTAGGTTATTTTGATGTTTGTTTATGTAACCTGGTTGGCAAAGCACACTCTTGTAACTATCATTAAAGGCAGGGTTCCTCATTCTTGAGAACGCTTGTAACTTCGAGCTGAAATCACAACAATATCCCTCTGCGGTCGTCCACGGCGACGCCCCACACATCAAAACACATTGTGAAGCATTTAAAGCATGTTAGCGGTGTTCGCCACTTTGTTTATGTTACTATTTACGGAGCCAGTATCAGATTCTTTTTTTCACCAGGCACAGTACGGTAAAATAGCGAAATATTTGGTGAATTTGACAAAAACGGTATTAGCTTACAATTAGTTTGCTATACTTTACCTTAAATATGAATGGCATGTAATGCATGAAGGGATAAGGCATTTTGAGCTTTCTCTTAAATATAGCGACTATATAGCATTGCTTTACCTTTTAGTAGAAAGCTGTTATAATAATAACTTGTATTCAGTTGAACAGCAAGAAGTGTCTTTTGTGTGATTAAAAGCTACATGCAGCGGTTTATAGGACAGACGGTTTCATAAGTGTTACTTTTCTACGCTGCATAGCGCGGAGGGCGCTCACATGATAGCCATGTTATATGTCATGACATGGTGTGCGTGTGTGCGCTTATCTACATGCCTGCAGCTGTTGTGTTGCCAGGATGGTCCAAACATGCCATTTCAGCCTTACAGTCTTTGGTAATTTGCATGAAGATTGCATAAGACACATCTACATAAACCAGCCGTAGGCTGTGAAGGTAAAAGCAGTCACATAGTTTACCATGCGATGGTATTCCAGTCATGTCCATCCCTCTCTAACAGATATTCCCAGCTTTCTAGCGGAACAGAATTCAGTGGAGCGCGTGGACGAAAGCAGGAGGAACATGCTTGTCAATAAAAATGATTTCTAGCATAGATGCCTGGATTGATTGATGTGTATGAATGTGTAATAAAGAGGTTAGGTGCTGTGTGCATTTACCCCCACCTGTGATTGGCTAAGGTAAATTCTTACAATGTGTGCATTAATCAGCATTTCATATACTGTCATTTGTTTGTGGTCTAGACAATTTATACTGGGGTATGTGTCAATGAATCACATTTGCCAATAGAATATGTTTATTTTAAGAGCACCTTGGCAAGAAATATTGACACTTATATAAAAGTCAGTTAAGTATGATTTTGCTTGTTCTTATTGGCTCTTCACTCACATAGTAATGTAGAGGGGTTCTTTTTAACACTTTCACGTTTCCATCATTTTATTTGATGCATTAAAAGTAAACCAATTACTTTAAGACTGACAGAATATGAAGATAAACAAAACTTGACTCCAACTCCCGACATCATGTTGTCATACTGTACTGTACCTGTTTGAGAGTTTCATCTTTTAATTTTATTGTATCAATGCAGTAAGGACTTCCTTTTCTTGCAGTACACCAAAGGTACATCAGGCAATATTCTTGTGAAATCTCTATACTGTACATTCCAGATATTAAAGTTGGCCAATATTTTTGTCTGACCATAAACGCGTCAAACCTTAACTGCATTCTTCTCCATACTGTATAGTCACTCAAAGCAGACACATTTATACAGTACTGCAGGCTAATATATGTATTTATTTAGCTGCTTAAACCCTGTCAGTCTGTGTGGTATTATGATACGTGGTAATTTGCTTTGGCTGTCTGGTGGTGGTAACTGGAGATTGGGGTTTTGAAGCAGGCTTTGTAAGTATTGCATTATGCAAGTGGGGGGGGGTTGGGACAAATTCTATGTTACAAACCAAAGCTTACAGAAGTCCCGGGCCTGATTCTCTCCGCGAGCAGGCCAATTGAATGCTTAGCTCAGGACTGTACTGTACTTGATCTGCTGGAGTGCGCCCGTAATGCAGTTTCTATAGACGCAGACACGCTGTGTTTACAGCTCAAGTGGGTACTGCCTCGCTTTTCTGTGTCCTGCATGCGTGCGCACACACACACACACACACACACACACACACACTCGACAAACATCTACAGTGCACAGGTGCCAATGTGCCCATGCATGCACATACACACGTCTGCTAGCCGTTTAAAAATCACACCCACATTGGAAAACTACAATAAAACATTTTAATATAAATGTGTGTCTGAATACTTATGTGTAAGGGTACAGTCACACATTGACAGCTGCCAATTTTTTTCGCCTCCCATTCACTTTCATTCTATTCGAGCAAAGGAGCGAATTAAACCTTTGCTTCTTGTGGCGAAGCAAAAATAGCATCTGCACTTAGTCTAGAGTTCAACACACTGAACACAGCTGAACTTTGAAGGCTGATTTCGCAGCCTCAACCAACAGAAAGTATGCGTGTGAGGTTGACCGCACTGGGCTGTAGTTCTGTAGCGAGATCTCTGCAGATGTGGAGTTTCTTTAAGCCGCGCCGGTGACTAAATATAGAAAAACGTCTAAGCAGCCTGTATTGTTGTACAATGTTCCCAATGATTACTGCCCCCTACACATTATCCTTCGCAAAATAACACGTGTCCAACAAGCGCTCATCATACTAACTACAAAACCAGGAAACGGAGTTCCGTGTGTGTCAGCCAGCCTGCACTGCCCACATTCCGCACGGCAAGACATTAATTGCCTGCCCAGTTTTTCTTTCGCATATGTGTGACCGTACCCTGAAGACGGAAAAAACCCAGAGCGAACTAATGCAAATTTGAACGTTTCCTGAGGCGATAGCCTATCAGGAGAGAGAGATGTCCGTTCTTTGTTTACGTCTTCCGGGGAGGGAGGAGAATAGATAAGATGTGAATTCAGAGCCGGAGCTATATGATGCATCTCTAAATGTGTATGTGGACACAAACCTTAAAAGCATGCGTGGCTAAATGTGTCGGAGAGAGATTGTCGGTGTTGATGGTGGCTGTAAATAAACGATCATATGTTCTAGCCCAAAGCTAAGTTATTACTGCATATCACTCCTCTGTTATTGATTTCACATGTAAAGAGACGTGTCTTGTATGCATACTTTTAAAACACTGGATTAAAAACAAAGCCAATGCACGATAACAAAGGGCACGCCCACAAGCGGCCATATGTCGACCCAAGCGTGAGCAGGCGATTTTGCAAAATGCAAGTGTGTAGTGCCTGTAACACGCACACACACACAAGGACAAGAAGGACAAGAAAATGTCATCCTTACATTTGTTCTGCTATGTTCTGCTACAATCCTCTCTTGTAGCTATAGCTCATATATCAGAATTGAGTTTATTGCACCGGATTTACAAGTGCTTTGACTGTTATAATCAAAACGTTCAGTTCAGTTAAAACAACAAGTATATAATGCATTCAAATAAGAGCGAGCGAGAACAAACACAAGCAAACACAAACAAACACTAATAAATACACTTAAGATAAACACATCCTCAACCGATAGTCAGTCTATAAAATCAGGCTTTTAAGCGTGATTTAACGGAAGTTAGTATCCCGCTAGCCGTATCACTTCACACAGGGCACAATGTGTCTTTGTTTATGCTCTTCTATAGTTTATGGTATTTCTCCCTGCAGCGTTTCAGCTGCGCTGGGCCGTTCCATCTCCAGAGAGAAGACATCACGGCCCAAAACACGACAGGAGTAATGCACTGCCTGCAAGGGGAGATTAGCAGCTTGTATACCACTAAAGGTGCACTACGTTTGGGCGTCGACGGAGAGACTGTCACAGAGGAGAGGAGTTATGGATTAATTACGTTCAACATAACAGAAGACTGAGTGGGGTTCTGACCTATTTGACCTGGTTCAACTGCCGTTTTCAGAACCATAACCATAAGAGCCAAATGGTGGCAGCATTGATTTCATATTTCAGCTCGAGGGTAGAAGAAGAGATACCATGGCAAAAATATAGCAAAACATCTATTTAAAAGGAAACGGCAGAGAGTTGAACACCGTGTTGTTTTCCGCACCATTGCGAGGACTAGTTAAATCAGTTGTGCCTCTTTAAAGGTATATTAAGCAATTGTAAAATAATCCACATTTTGTCAAATTCACCAAATATTTCCTTGCGGTCCGCTATCATACCATTATCTGTGCGTGCTGAAAAAAATAATCTGGTACTTCTACACAGCCCAGGCTCCGTAAATAGAAACGTAAACAAAGTGGTGCAGGCCGCAAACAACTACCCTGTACCAGCCTTCCCAATGCATTTCCAATGTGTGGGGCGGAGCTTCTGACACCATTTCACACCATTTCGACGAAACGTGTCGTTCAACCAGGACACAGGAGCAAATGGTACACACCCTTTCCAGATTGAACGTGCCCTGTTTCAAAACTCTGAAGTTGAGTGTCCAGCCCATGACGTGTCAACATATAGTAAATGCAAGGCGAATTTAACTAAATGTGGATTATTTTACAGTTGCTATTATTCCGATATAAATCGGGAATTGCAAGACCATCTTGATCTCGCAAGAAGGGATAGCACCAATACGATACTGAGATCAGAAATCTGACTTAAATAGCTGGATCGGTATCGGTGACAATTGGACAGTTGTAACCGATCTATAGGGCTGATCCAATTTAAATTAATTTACATGCATAGGTCTACTGTTAAGCATCAGCCATGTCTAACCTACCCAGGCCACACTATCAGCAGCAGATTTCTGAAATGCATCAAAGTCCTAAAATAGAGATTGGCTGTCATTTACTTTGCAATGTAATTTAAAACTTAATTTAACACTCGAATCGGATCGGTACTCGATACAAAGTGCCGGTATCTGTATCGGTATCAGGACTGAAAAAACTGGATTGTGCCATGCCAACCCTACTCGCAAGGCTACTTTTAGTTAACCCGATTTCAATCGGAATATATAGGATCCATGTAAACGCAGCTAATGATGGAAAACAGCAATCCATACTATCCAAGCAGCCATTAGCTGTCTCACAACACTCTCTCATATTAGTATTTAAAGACGGTGTTAGTCATTGTCTATAACACTTGCTAATTTCTAGCTCAAATCAAAAGATATTTCCTCAAAAGCTCCACCCCACACATTGAAACACATTGCGAAGCAAGGGCATTGTTGTTGTGAGCGTTGAGAGAACAGTAAGCTAGCGGAATGCGAGGACATATTTGGTCAATTTGACAAAACAAAATTTTATTATCTTACAATTAGCTTGCAATAGGTGACTATAATGTACCTGAGCATTTCTGCGCTCAGATAGACATTCAAACCGTTACTCACATGTATTAAAGCATTTAGTCTGATATCTCAATGAACACAAATCTTTAAATGTTTCTCATGTTAACACCTGTACTTATGTTGTACAGCCTTCCCGTAATATTCGGATAATGTAGCAATCAGTATAAAGCCATCATCTTATAGTGATATAGTAATATGAGCTATGTTGTTCCAGCTCTCTTTGTACCATGCCCAAGTGAGTTGTTTCTTTGACAGCTTTGCCTAAGGCACCATTTCCTCTTTTCCAAAGCACATCTGTCTGCACAACAGATCAGCAGATTGAGTGCACAAGTTGCATCAAATAATACTTTTGCCTGCATGTGTGTGAACTGTATGTGCTGTGTGTTTGTGTGTGTCCTATGCAGTGGAAGTCTTCTCTTAGATTCCAGATTCACTGTGTACTGTACACACAGCTAACCATAGGCCATTTGTTATCACCTTTGACACCTTAAATAGGTTTTTTGATGAGACGATATTTCTTCCCTCCCCCGGCTACCTTGATCAGTGGAGGAACCTTATTAGTTTGGCTGGTTACCTCATCAAAAGATTCCCCAGGAAGTGGAAATAAAGAAAGAAGCCACGAGAGGTTCAGGAGAGCGCAAGTGGGGAGGCTAGTGGGCTGCTCTCTCCATGACTTATGACTACTCGACCCCGGACTGGCTATAGCTTACAGACAACTGTGGATTACTACTTTTTGACACCGTCTTTTGTGTGTGTTTTTTCCAGCGGCCCCGGATCGAACACAACCTGCCGCACCACTGACTGCAGGAGGAAGACCACGAGGATTTAGCCCTCTACGGCTCAATAAACACAGTTTAAACCGTACCAAACTTGTAGTAGGGCTGGACGATTAACCGAAAAGTAATCGAAACATCTAATCGACGTAATTTTCCTGTCGCTTTTTTCTATTTTTAAAAATTCTCTTCAATCAAGCGCGACGTAAATAGGTGGTTGCCTGTTTTACATATAAGCCAATTTGTCCGGATCCGGACACTCGTGACAATCCCCGGCACATCAATAAACGAGCAGCATCTACTGAGAAACACTGCTGTTATTACTGTAACAAGCTTCAGCAAATGGATCTCTCTACCTCAAAAGACTTACGTTGACAATATGCTGTCTTAATAAAAAAATATATATCTCTGCTCTGTTACTAGATCACTTCAGAAGATTCAAATGGAATATAGGCTGTTAGAAAGTATATTGAGGATTAGATATATAATTAGTTTTTAAATTGATAGCTAAATTAGCGTTGATGACATTTCTTATTCTAACATGTTTGCTTATTGCTTATGTTACTTATTCAGCTATACTGTATGCTAAATGCTGTAATTGTAAATGTACATGTAAAATAGAATATAAGTTGACAAATAACAGCCAATTTTAAGATGATGCTGATCAATGAAACAAATTCCAGCACGTTTGATAAGCAAAACCTTCTACAGCTTTACTGAAGACAGGCTTCTACAGGAATAATAAATAATGATAATTGAATGCAAAACATTTGTCTGTATAGGGACTCTTTGTTATCATTGATTTCACAGTTGAATAAAGTCTTGCACAGTGGGTAAAACCCTGAGCTTTGCCATGTGAATATTGCCAAAAGGTTAATGTTGTCAACTTATTCAGTCTGTCAAATGTGTATCTGAAAGTTGATTGATCCATATGAACAGTCCAAGGGACAACTTTCTCCCTGTCAGAGCAAGGGTACTCATTAATGACATTTTGGTCAGAACCAACATTGAAAATGGTCCCATCTAAATATCTGTAAAACTCATAACTAAAAGAAGGGCTTTAGCTATTGTAGCTCAGTGCATTGTGCTTATAAACGCACAGACCCATAGACCCATTAAAACTCAATAAAACTTAATAACGTGCTAAGTTCAAACTGACAGGAACATACTGTAGGGTTCTGAGGACGTCACATAATTGTAAAAAACAAACGTTTTCCAATGCACAAACAAATCAAAATACTTGTATTTGCATTCTTATCATATGGGCCATCAACTCCACAGACGTGTCAGTGTTTCATGATGGAAGGCATGGTGAAAACAACAGAGAGAGAGAGAGAGAGAGAGAGAGAGAGAGAGAGAGAGAGAGAGAGAGAGAGACAGAGAGGGGAAAGAGAAAAACAGCTATGAGACAGAGCAACAGTCAGCAGTATAAAGACAGTTAGGAGCAAGTAAAAAGGAGACTGACAAAAATAAATTAATAAATGTATAATAATTATTATAATAATAATAATAATATGAGATTCATTCACCCTGGCACTGCAGACCCGTATACACCATAAAGCAGATTAATTGATATGTCAGCCGGAAGTAATTGCTTTAATCAGTGCAATCTTATCTCCTTGTGAGGAAGTGGGATCTCACAAAGGCACAGTCGTTCATCCTGTTGTTGTTTGGGGCCTTGGGCTGCCAATGGAGGGGGGAAGGAGGGGTCTGGAGTGTGGAGAAAAAATTGAATTGGGGAGATGTGGCTGGAATAATAAAGATGATTATAATGCGGGGAATGAAGCACTTACTGTAGATGTTGACATTATTAGAACAGCTGCTCCTAATTAGTTACATCCTAGGGAAAACGTACAATCGTCACGGGAGAGAAACGTGTGCATGCAAGTATTTAGAGTGCATGGAATCAGAGATCTACAGCAATATCTTCAGGTGCTACTGCATTCTCATGCTTTTCCAAAGACACGTTCTAGCCTTACGTCATTTGTGTGAATACAGCTCTGTAGTAATGACTTAAAAGCTTCCCTTGCTGACACTAATGTACAAAAATGCAGTTGAATACTAATTGGCTCTAATAGTTTTCTGCTGAACGTTTCCCCCTAATACTACACACTGTACACAGAAGGAACAGGGTAGGCTCTAGACCAGAACCACAGATCTGACATAAGGACCCACATTTGTCTCTGGTTCTTGAGCCACAACCTCTCGGGTAGGGGTTCACAATATATTGACTCAACATTGTTATCACCATATCACAACATGTTGAAGAAAATATGCAAGATTCAGTTTATTTTGTGGAGAGATGTGTCTGTTGGCTGTGTGGCTAACTTGCATTTGATTTAGATGGAAAAGAAGATGTGCGCTTGAGGAAGACAATGATTACAACGCAGACTGAAGAGGAAGCATTGGCCAAGAAAAATGCCTCCTCAGTAGCTTGGAATTACTTGTTGCACCAGTTCAATATGTTGAAAATGTGCTCTATTTTTATGCATTTTCCAGGGTGACATGTGATCCTGAAGTTGCTGGTTCAAACCCTGTGAACTCCTCATCAAGCGTCAAGGTGTCCCTGAGCAAGACACCTAACAACTGACTATGGCTTCTGTACACAAAATCACTAGCAGGTAGGTCTTAACTTTCAACATAAAAGCACAACATTGGAAGGTTGATACAAATATAAGATAGGCTTTTTGATGGAGCCAAAGCAGGTTTCTGCAATCTAACTCGGTCGCGAATAACTTTTAAGTTGAGACCCACCAGTTGAGAATCGCTGGTCTAGTGGTTGGGGCAGATTATTGTGTGTTCGGTCCCTGTCTGCATTTAATTAATCAATTAATGTATTAAATAATTAATTAATAATAAAACCATTCATTAAATACTTTAATTTACTGTCAGTCACTTTTGACAAAAGCATCTGCAACATGATGTACTTGTATTCATATACATCATATTTTAAGGCAGGTTTTATAACCTATTGTAGACTAATCAACAATTTTGCAGCATCACTTACTGTACCTTTAACTGGAGGGGTAGCATGGCACAGTGGCTTTCTAGGCAGATGCTGGTGCACTACTGTGAGATCTAATGGCAGACAGGATCATAGAAACTAGAGTGGTATCAGAAATTATCATTACATATTTTCACTTGCTTCTTCACATTTATTTGAATGGCTTCTGTATAATTATTTTTATATTCATTTTCCAGGTGCTACTGCTGTGTCGTGGCCATGGCTGTCATACTGACATATTTTTCATAACTTTTATGGCTGTTATTACTACTAATAACCTGCTTCTATATCGTCAATATTGCTGGGTGTAATAACGTTCACCCAACGTAATTTAAGATAATATAATATAATGACCCCAAATAATTGTATTCACCTGCGGTCTAATCTAATGTGTTATTGGGATTGGCTAGGAGTCTCATTTCAAATGAACCGGTTGAGTGGTCTGTCTACAATAGTTTCTGAAAGGTGCACATTTCTCCTTCCTGCTAGTTACTGGCTAGATAAGTAGACTACGGTTACTGCTTAAAATAAATGTAACAACAAAAATTAGTAAATATAGCACTGCACTTTTGTCGCACTTTTGAGGAGACAGCATTTTAGGAGTAAATATTACTGACATTTAATATAGTTAAAACCTGTTAGGAACGAGCGCCCCCCGTGTCGGGGGCACACCCCCCACTACCCTATTGGAGAGAGTATATTTTTTTAT
>JAOEGT010101779.1:0-13123 GCA_025447795.1 Speoplatyrhinus poulsoni
CAGCTTGTAGAACAGTGTAAATTTGCTGTCCCCTCAAAATAACAACACACAGCCATTAATGTCTAAACCGCTATATATGTTTTGCCCTCGTGACCATAGAAAAAACTTTATTTACAGACTTGGGTGTTGTCACTGTCATGTCACTGAAATGCGCGTGATATTTATTATAAAGGCAGCCTGAGGTAGTCCAGTGAAGGGGTGCACGATATTGATAAAGAAAATGGCAATATCGATATTTAATCAATATTTTTAAACATCAGTAAAAACACAGGTTATGGGATAATGCATCAAAATATATTCATAACATATCAAAACAACACATTTTCAACTGACATATTAGACAACACAGTAATTCCAAGATAATAAGGAGGCATTCTTTTTGGCCAATAATGTTTCCTCTTCGACCTCTATTATGTCATTATCTTCCTCAGCCACACATCTTACTGTTCTGTCTAAATCAAACACAACTAAGCCAAACAGCCAATGGGCGCATCTCTCAACAAAATAAACTGAATATTGCACGTCCTGCAACATTTTCTATATACACTGTATTGCGCAATGTGGTATTGCGATGATACTGAGTCGATATATTGTACGCCTCTAGTCCAGGGGCTTTGCAATAGAGTCCAGGGCAAGTAGGGGTCAGGCAATAATCGGCTTCAAGGCAAACAAGGGAAATATCCACAATACAAAATGAGGAACAGGACAGGGTCACAACCAGCAAGGACGTCGGTTGGAAAGACACAGTAAACTGGTTATGTGCAAAGAACAAGGAGGACCACTAAGGGTTCATTCACAACAACTAAGGGTTCATTCACTAAACTGAACGTTCTGAACATTCAATTAACGCATTTCCTTGAAAGCATTTGAAACATTCTTGAACTACTTTCAAAGATGTATGATGTGGTTCATGGGCATGGTGAGTGTTGCTCAGTGACGTGTAGGAAGTTAGACGCATATTTTCCTGGGTGCTTTATTTGTTTTTGTGAGTATGTCGTACTCACTATTTAGTACCAAATGTCTCTTTCATACTTAAATGTATGTCGTCTCATTGTGAAAATCAAAATCGGAATATGTTGACACAACCATTACGGACATATCCTTCCATTGGAACAGTGTGCTATGCGCCGACAGAGGTGGTTCGAAAGCCACGCTGGTTCTACCATTATCTTCTGCATCTGTACAGCACAAACAACAATCTACAGCAGTAACAAACGATTCCTTTGCTGTTAGCCATGTGAACAATGTTCAGCCCACAGTCTATGAACAGCCTAACTCCTTGTTTTGTAACAGTTTGCGTTCATTGAACATGATGTAGCCAACATCCCGCCATCTTGAACACAGGGTGTACCGCCCTTTACATACTGGATGCGTAGTTGCGTACCTTTTCACAGGAATTATATTAATTTCCTATGGAGCTCAGTGTAGAGCTTGCAACATTGGATTGCATATGCAATGAAGGGCTACAAACACATTGAAAAAAAATCCAACGCATGCGTAAACTTGACCTGGCTGCACTTAAAATTTACTATTATATATAATAAAAAAAAAAATAACAATAATATATATATAATTAACTCAGACTATATAACCACATTTCGCCTGGAGCAATGTCAGTTTTATTACATTAGCTTAGTATGACCGGCCATGGGACCTGCTAGCTTCACCACGGATACAAACTGTAATCAGAAAGAGTAGTCGCTTAGAATGTTGTATTGTTGTTGCGTAAAAAACTATGTAGCGTAGGGAAACTACACATCCAATATGTCAAGGTCGTAGCTCTGGGGAAGGGGATCTATGAGGTGGAGCTGAAGGTATGTTGGTGGCTGAAACAAGCGTGGATGTACAGCTACATTAACAATGTAGTGACTGAGATCTACTATACCTGTAACCTGGTGTTTTGCCACCTTTCAGCACAAGCTGCACCTCATTATGTTTTAGGATATCACAGGATGAGAAACTCCTAACAGGAGACCTTCTCTGAGGTCTCCCCCTCCAGTTAAAAATAGACTACAGACACTTGGACTAGGCCTACCAGGCAGACATTAAAGTGTAACTGCACCCCAGCTCTGAGCCTGACTCCACGTCAATGTGTCAAGGAGCTGAGTGAGGGGAGGGGCTGAGAGGGGGACCCACATTAGCATTAACGTTAACATTTTAATTTTATGACACATGAGCATACTAAGGGACGGATTTACTAACAACCCAAATAAAGAGTGATAAATTGCATGATCATTGTATAATATTGCACGTGTAATTTTAGTACGTATTACAAGTGATCCACTAAGAAAATGTTTGCGTAAATGACAACCGGTGCAAACACCATGGAGGCGGCAGTATTTAAATGAGAAGTTTGCGTGTTCAATGGTTTCCTGCCGTGGAGTCGGGACGCAAAGCAGTCTGACCGTAAGCTCAAACGCAAATTCAATACGATGAAATAAAAAGTGTTGGTGGAGGAGACAAAAACATATTGGCGAGCTACAGCAAAGACGTGAATGTAACAAGAAAAAAACACCATAAGAGAGCGAGAGAGTATCTGTAAGTAAATGCCGTAGGTAAAGCAAACACGATCCCAGAATAAATTATAAGATGCTGCAAGACTCACCTCATATTTGGGGTCTGTGAACCCATATATGAATGTGCATAATGTTGTTTTTTTTCTTGTTGTTTAAGGTAGGCTATAGTTAAATCAAAACTATTTAACTTCAGTCCACAATAACACACAGCTACACCCCCCACCCATCCACCAACACACACACACACACACACACAGAACCACACACATATTCCCGATGTTAGGCCTATTATATACTGTGAGTGCTGGGAAGCAGATATTCAAAGTTGTTCTTGCAGACGTACTAGATTATTCTAAGGAAAACAATGTACCTCAGTTCCAACCAGAAACTACTTGGAGATTTGCACCTTCCTTTCAAATGTATTAAATATAGGTGCTGTCACAATCACCTGAAATAGCATTTTGGCTTGATAGATCACATTGCGTGTAGTAAATTCATACATTTGCATGTTCCCCTCCCATTATTTTTCACATTAACATTGAAAGAAAAGCCCCAAAGTGCATATTCATTAAGGCAAACACATGAACAATATGTGCTATCTTTGCACTTTTCAAAGACGTCATCCTCCGTGCACACCGTTAGTAGATCAGCTTACGTGTTATTTGTAAGTGCTATCAAGTTTGCACACGTTTTTACTCACACAAACCTTAAGTAAATCTTGCCATAAGTGTGGGCCTGTAGTGGTTTTTAACGTATACATATACTACACATGACTTTTACTTCTGTTTTCAGCCCATAAAATGCAGATTTTTATAAAAAGAGGAATTTTGTCAATATTAACACCACCATCTCATCACAGATCAATCTTATTATTTCGTTTACAGCTCAAAAAACAAATTGTAGGCTGCAGTTTCACATTACATTAAGTACTTTAATTTTGAAACACCATAAATTCTGCGAATACCCAAGAAAAACATAACAATTCTGCGCATCATGTCTGATAAGGGCAATTTGTGGTTAAAACAAACTGCCCATACATGACTTCATGTAACAGTTATATTTTTTATAATTACAATATATATTAGAAGTAAAGGTGGAGTCAGTGACTGTGGGAATATGTCCTCAAAGTCCACTCTCTGTTTTATGCACTGAAAAATAACTAGGCGGCGTTTTTTTTACACAGCCTTGGCTCTGTAAATGGGAACACAAATAAAGTGGTGCAGATCGCACCACATGACATCCTATCCTAGCCCTGGACATTTGGGTGTAGAGGTTCTGACTGAAGGCGCAGGGTATGACATTGAAGGGCGAGATGTTTTTGTTATGAACTAATTCAAATATCTACAATCTTTATCGAGCATATGACTCCACCTTTAATATATACGGTAGGCTATATTTAGTGATGTGCAAGGTATGTTGCATTTGAATGGCGAAGTCGATTTATTACAATTAGCCTAGATAATAATTTTTTAGGCATATATTTACCATGTCAGAAATTATCTTGATATAGGCCTATAGGCTATAGCCTAATATATTTTTTTATTAAAACAAATGTCTGTTTACAATTATGTCTATAGCCTACTGTCCTAACGAATTTCAATGTCGTACATAAAGTTACGTTAAACATCTGGCTAGTTAGCATGTTTACCATAATGTCCAGGACCACAGGTGCCGTTCAGACGCCCTCTGAAGGACGTAGAGGTCAGAGAACGCGACGCCGCCGTCCTGGAGTGCGAAGTCCCGGACGAGTCCACGTCGGCGGCCTGGTATCTGGAGGACCAGAAGCTGGCGCCCAGCAGTAAATACGCCATGGAGCACAAGGGAAGCCGGCGGAGACTCACCGTCCACGACGTCGGGGCCGACGACGACGGCGTCTACCTGTGCGAAATGCCGGACGGCGGGAAGAGCATCGCGGAGTTATCGGTGAAAGGTAGCCTACTCAAGATAGTCGAGCTTCATAATTTAGACTGGTTAGAGATTAGATAGCGTATTTAAATTTTTATTTAATTATCCACATACCTTTATGCTCTCTTAATATACATTTTTTCTTTACATTTTCTCATTGTTAAGAATGACGTGAGGAAAAAAAACACTTTTGTTCAGGTACCATTGTTCGTAAACTCCCACGCAAGGTGGAGGTGTTGGAGGGCGAGAACGCAGCCTTCTGCGTGGAGGTGGACAGCGACGATATGGAAGTGCACTGGTTCAAGGACGGGCTGAAGCTCTGCGAGACGCACCAGACAATCCTCAAGTCTTTCGGTAAAACCCACATCCTCGTGTTCGTCCACGTGGCCTACCAGGACACGGGAGTCGTGACCTTCGTGGCGGGACAATCAAAGACTTCCTCTCGCCTCAAGGTGAAAGGTAAGATAATGTTACTGCGCGACGTGGGCCTACAATAGCGGGCTTAAATAATACCTTTGCTAAAATTACCTCACTGTAATTGTAACATATGTATTTATTTGCTTAATGACCTCATTGTAATTATAATGCATGTATTTATCTGCTAAATTACCTCATTGTAATTAGAACGTGTTTTTATCTGCTAAAATACCTCATTGTAATTATATCGTGTTTTTATCTGCTAAATTACCTAATTGTAATTATGTATTTATCCACAAAATGCCCTCATTTTAATTGTAATAACATGTATTTGCTAAATGACCTTATTTTAATGTATTTATTTTCTACTTTACTGTAATTGTAAGTAGCCTAAATGTATTTATCCACCGCTGTTAACCAGCCGCCAGGCACAGCACCCCCATCTGTCCCGTGGGGGTCCAGATGGACGTGGACAGGCCCAACGGCGCCCTCCTCAGCTGGACGCCCGCCCCCGCCGCGGGCCAAGCCGGCGCCACCCGCTCCATCTTCGTGGTGGAGCGGCAGGAGGTGGGCTCGCAGCAGTGGCACAAGTGCATCACCACGGAGACGGCCACGGCGGCGGAGGTCAGCGGGGAAGGCGTGCCGTGTGAGGGCGACTACCGCTTCCGCGTGTGCTGCGTCAACAAGTATGGGCGCAGCGGCCACGTGGAGTTCCCCAAGGTGGTGCATCTGGGTGAGTGGTGGGTGGAGGTGGTAGGTGGAGGTGGTGTATCTGGGTGGGTGGAGGTGGTGTATCTGGGTGGGTGGTGGGTGGAGGTGGTAGGTGGAGGTGGTGCATCTGGGTGGGTGGAGGTGGTGTATCTAGGTGGGTGGTGGGTGGAGGTGGTAGGTGGAGGTGGTGTATCTGGGTGGGTGGAGGCGAGTCTAATTTATCTGTGTTCTGACACCTAGTGGCATAGACACAACTGTGCCAATGCCAACCCTTAGCTAAAGGGTTAAAGGGCCTCTGCACTAACCCCTTTAATTTGTTATTTAGTACAGGTAAATGGTTTTCCTACCGCATTCACCCTGCTTCAGCAGATTAATTAATTTAAACACACTTAATCTAAGTGTGTTTAAATATGCTTTCCCCTTGTCGTTAGCACCCGGGCCCAAGATCCACAGCCAGCTGCGATCTTGTGAGGTAGACGAGGGAGAAGACGCCTGCTTCTCTATCGAGCTGTCGGCCTCCATGGCCGGGACCTGGTTCCTGAACAGCACTCAGCTACAGCACGGCGGCCGCTACGCCGTAAGCCACTCCCAGGCCAGGCATTCGCTGCTCATCCGGGAAACCCGGGCCGCAGACGACGCGGCCGAGGTGACGTTCATAGCCAACGGGGTGCGGGACTCCGCAGGCCTTAAGGTTAAACGTAAGTGTGACATAAGTGTAACGTCTGTGTATCTTTAACTGTGTTTCATTAAAGTAAGCAATGCTGGAGGAAGATTGTTAATATTTGAACTCCACATGAAGACAAATACATCTAAGCTTTGCTCCCCACATTGGAAATGCATTGCCAAGGCTGGGATAGTGTTGTGTGGTGCATTCTGCACCACTTTATTTGTGTTCTCATTTACAGAGCCAGGGCTCTGTAGAAACACCAGATTATTTTATAATGCATGCACAGGACATAAACAAAAACACAACTAGCGATTAAAGGCCCAGTTTGTATTTGTTTAAATGTTTTCGACATTACTTTTCAGCTGCTGAGGTGAAGTTCAGCCCTCTGTCAGAAGCAGACGGTCGTAAAGAGGTGAGGACCGGCGACCCCGTTGTCCTCTACTGTGAGGTTTCCCACCCATTCGCTCAGGTGCGCTGGCTCAAAGACGGCGTTGAGCTGCAGTTGACGGACAGCCTCAGCATCCAATCGGAGGGGAATATGAGAAGGATTGTTATCCAGTCCGCTGAAGAGTCGAGCGCCGGCGTTTACACCTGTGAAACTACAGAGGACGCCGTCAGCTTTAATGTGGAAGTTGGAAGTAAGCTTGTTTTCCCATCAGGGGTCAAATTAATAAGGTCATGAGTTTTTACAGTCCTTCTAGGCCGCTCGGCAGCCATTTTGCTAACCTCTCTGGGTAGTAAAATTGGACCACTGTATCTAAACAGAAGACAGCCTTAGCTATAACTGCACTTTCAATGGCCACCGGGACATAAACACTGCATGCATATAATTGTGAGTCAAATCTGATAAGAACGGCAAAAACTGGAGACTTTGCCCCAAAATACGGCATAAAAAGCATTTTATCTCCAGTAGAGTTCTATTCATAAGTCTTGAAGCGGTCTATCTCCTTCTCTAAATAATGTTTCTGGGTTTACATAAACATTACATAAACATCAGACCTTACAGTTTGTTCCTCCGTCTTGAGCATGAACAGTCATGATTTAAAGGCTTTGATTCTGTCTGGAAAGGGTTGTACGCACGCATCTCAACTCCCCCCCCCTTCCCCACCCCGCTTCCACCCTTCTACTCCCCCTCTATCTCCACCTCTCTCTTCCCCCCCCCCCCCACCTTCCCAGAGCCCCCGGTGGAGTTCAGCCCCGTCCCAGAAGGAGACCTCCACAAGAGCAGCATGGAGCTGGACCCCGTGGTGCTCCACTGCCAGGTGTCCAGGGACGACGCAGTAGCAGTGTGGTACGGACCCCTGGCACCTGGCTGACACGCTTTGTCCACCTGAGCTTGCTATGAACACGCTTTGTCCACCTGAGCCTGCTATGAACACGCTTTGTCCACCTGCCTGCTGCATGAACACGCTTTGTCCACCTGAGCCTGCTATGAACACACTTTGTCCACCTGAGCCTGCTATGAACACGCTTTGTCCACCTGAGGCTGCTGCATGAACACGCTTTGTCCACCTGAAATGTTATTACAGATATTATTCAACTAGGTTCATTATAAATACAAAATGATGTATTCATCTTTTATTTAATGTTTTTATATTATTTTTACCATCTTTATTTTTCATTAAATGATCATGTTTTGAACCACCATAATAAATATCCCAACACCCTTTCCATCTTTAACAGGATACATACTGTAGTTGAGGACAGAAACTTGACTGAATTAAAAATGTATTTGCTAAAAACAAATTACATATACTGAATTTTTACTGTATAAAAAGTTTGAGCCCATGGAATTGAGATTTAAAAACAAAACAAACCAAGAAATAATTGTATATAGTCTTATGGTGTGTGCATCACTGTCAAGCTGCCGGTTGTTGCTGTTATCTGTTGTCTTCTGCGTTTCTCCAGGTATAAGGACGGCAGCGAGGTCCAGCCCAGCGACAACGTCACCATACAGGCGGACGGCACCCTTCGGAGGCTGATCATCCGCTCTGCGGAGGCCTCGGACGCCGGCACATACTCCTGCCAGGCGGGAACCAGCAGCGTGGAGTTCACCGTCAACATCCGAGGTACCCAGCGAAAGGATTCCTTCCCTGGGCTGTGGTGTGCCGGGCCCCTTTTGGGTGTCACTCAGCCCCTTGTGGGGCCCCGACCCGCAGTGTGAGCACCACGTGGCTTAGCTCCGCCCCTTGTGCCCTTGTCCCAGAACCCCCGGTGATGATCGTGGCCCCGCAGGAGGACCAGGTGCTGCAGCACTACGTCTCCGACGAGGTGGTCCTGCGGTGTGAGCTGTCGCGCTCCGCCGGCCGGGCGTGTTGGTTCAAGGACGGCGCGCCATTACGAGACGGCGAGGGCGCGGTGCGACTGGCGTCCGAGGGTCCCTACCGTCAGCTGATCCTCGCCAGCGTTACCGCTGGCGACGCCGGGGAGTACGTGTGCGACACGGAGGGGGACTCCGTCTTCTTCCAGCTCTATGTGACAGGTAAGACCCGTTAAGACGGCCCTTTGCTCCAAGACACGCCTTTACTGTAAAGGCCAGCGCCTGCACTATGAAGGTCGTAGCCTTTACTATGAAGGCCAGCACTTTTACTGTGAACGCCATCTCCTTTACTGTGAAGGCCAGAGCCTTTTCTGTGAAGACAAACACTGTTAAGTGAAGTCCAATGCATTGACTGTGAAGACAAATGTCTTAAATGTGAAGGCCACTGCCTTTACTGTGAAGGCCAACACCCCACTGACGAAATAGAGCACAATTCTATTTCTTCATTGTCAAATCCTTCAAATTCAAAGTGTTTTTAAACTGCAGATTTTTTTTGCTCTATCCTTCAATTTGTCTTTGACATACACAAACATCATTCAGTGCATTCCATGATGCACCGCCATACATTGCCACCAGAGGGCGCTGCCCTTCACAGTAAAGGCTTAAGATGCTGTGATCTCTGCTGACACTAGCTGGCTTTGTACCTATGGAGAGTCGACTCCACCTCTATTTTACTTCGTAATCAAACATGTCTCAGGTCACCTTTAACGTCCCCTCTCTCTCTCTCTCTCACTCTCTCTCTCTCTCTCTCTCTCTCACTCCCTATCGCCCCCCCAGAGGCCCCGGTCAGGATCCTGTCTCCCAGTGAGCCAGAGCTGGAGGTGACCCAGCAGGCCTCCGAGCGGCTGCAGCTGAGCTGTGAGGTCTCCCACCCGGAGGCCCCCGTCCGCTGGTACAAGGACGGCCTGGAGGTGGACGAAGAGTCCGGCCGCATCACGCTGGAGGCGGTCGGACCGCGACGCAGCCTCGTCATCGCCGCGGCGGCGCCCGAGGATGCCGGCGAGTACGTGTGCGACACGGAGGACGACTCCGTGACCTTCCTGCTGACCGTGGCAGGTAACGGTGCCGGCTGGAGCGCTGGCTCTGTTGTGTTTGTGAACGATAACCTGGGGTACGTTCAGAGGACTGAGCGTTTGCTACGTTAGAGATAACTTTGTTGTTTCCTCAAAAACGTTTGCAACGTTCTTGAACTACTTTTGCTGCATCTCATGGGCGTGGCGAGTGTTGCTCAATAACGTTGTGTATTAAAAGTGTAGCCGCATATTTGGAACATGTTTTATACATGTGTGTGAATATATGTCATCTTCACTATTTAGTACCACAATTTTGAGTTGCTGTCATTATTTCATTTCTGTGATGATGATGATTATCATAAAAAGTAGGAATATTCCTATTATTATTCACATTATTATTAGGGCTGTGGAATTAATCACATTTTAATTGTGGTTTCAATTTCGGCCCCCAACAATTAAAAAACAATATATTCGAGAAAATATTATTTTGCACATTACGTTTCGTAAACTCTTATTTTGTCTTGTGCTCTGAATGACAGGCGTTTCACTCCTCGCAGGGTGAAAGTGAAAGGTCAACGTGAAATGTATTAAAGGACATTTCACAGTTGGCGGTGTTTTCACTGTTAATTTGTTTCACAGTTTTTTTAGGTGCATTAAATGCAACATCTTTCCAAAGTCAATGACTAATCGTGTTAAATAATCGTGATTTAAATATTGACCCAAAATAATCTTTATAAGAATTGTTTCCATAATCGAGCAGCCCTTATGTTTATGATCATGATTATGTTATTCCCTTTGTATATGTTGATCAAAGGTTAATACAGCTTTTGTCAGAAAATGTGAATCCCTTCATGTGTCATTCGTTGTGAAGAGGCCCCGGTGAAGCTGACCCGTCCCCATGAGGCGTGTGGCGACGTTAAGGGGTCCTCTGGGGAGCCGATGATGCTGGAGGTGGAGGTGTCCCGGGCTAACGCCGTCGTCAGGTGGACGCGGGACGGCATGGAGGTGGAGGAGAGCAGCAACATCACCGTCACAGAGGACGGGCTCGTCCGCCGCTTGACCGTCCACCGCCCTGCCCCAGGGGACTCTGGGAAATACAGCTGTGAGGCCGCGGATAATACGGTTGACTTCAAGGTTGATGTGACAGGTAAGTCGAATGAAATACAGTATAATACCACTTTAAAAATGTCTCGTTAGTAATGTGTGTGTGATCCAATATAATATATTGTGCCAAAATGTAGCCGGAATTCCCGTCTGAAAATCATTATGTTCACTTTCTGAACTATCTCGTACTTTAAATAATTATCCTTTTTTTTAACCAATCACCTTTGACATATCCTCACGGTCAGATAGCCAACCAAGTCCGGACACGTTCAGAAAAGGTGCACCACCACCCTGAAGCAGAATGTTCCGCTCAAAGAGAGCAGTTGCCTGCCCAACATGACATTTGGAGAGACAGTTGAAATGATAGCGAAGTCTTTAAATGACCTTGTCTTGTCACTCTGATCATGTAAGTGCTCGCCCTCAGAGCTGCCGGTGAAAGTCCTCAGGAAGCCCGAGACCAAGACGGCCTTCAAGTCGCTGGTCTCCGACGACATCGTGCTGGAGTGTGAGCTGTCGAGAGCCAGCGCTGGCACCAAGTGGTACAAAGATGGTCGCCGCATTGTAGGCGACGAGAGGTTCTGCGAGGAGGAAGAAGGGGCGTTCCGTTCCCTGGTCATCCTCAGCGCCGAGCTCGACGATTCTGGAGAGTACTTTCTCGATACTGGAGATGATAATATCACCTTCCACGTGACAGTAGAGGGTAAACATATGACTTGAAGTTCATCTGCATGATACATTGATTTCCATTGAATAAGGAAAATGTAGTTTTTACCAGAAGTAGTTTCATTTACTCAATATGTCACCATACCACAAGTCCAAGTAAAACAAATTTTAAAACAAATTAATAATTTACATTTAAAAAGTTGTCTCGATAGCCAGCTTTTAAAATAAGATTGGATATGTAAAGCTTCAGCAAAGTAACCGCTTAGAAGCGACAACGCATACTTGCAGTGTACAGCCTGTCACTTTACTGTTGGAATCTAATTGGTCGGCTGACAGCTGGGGATGAGTGACAGAACTTGTTAGTAGTGATAGCTCTCTAGCTGAGCGGGAAGATGGTTAATGCTGTAATGCACTCTGCCTCTAGGTGAAAAGTCCGCAGTTTGACCATCTCATACTATATTAGTTGAGAATGGCATTTTTTTGATACATTTGTTAGATTGACAGAATGTTGTTTTCTTTCACTGTCCCTCCATCTGCCGTGCACCAGAGCCTCCTGTTACCATTGTAGGGAACTCCAGCGAGCCAGACTACCAGGAGATGGTGGCTGGAGACGATCTGATCCTGGCCTGCGAGGTGTCCCGGGACAACGCGCCCGTCCGCTGGTACTGCAACGACCGGCCGCTCACCGAAGACTCCCGTACGACCATCGAGAGCTGCGGCACCCTCAGGAAGCTTGTCCTCGCCAACATCCGGCCGTCGGACTCCGGGAAGTACGTGTGCGACGCTGCGGACGACAAGATGGTCAGCGTGGTCCGGATCCAAGGTACATCCCCCCCTGCCCTGGTTCCAAGAATGGTTAGAATGGTTACTGGGTGTATTGTGGTGCGTAAATGAGCACTTAAAGGTGCAGTCAGCGATTGTAGTCTAATACATCTTTTGTCAGATTCAGGGAATATCTCCTCGTGGCCCGCTAGCTGTCTGTTCTGTGTGCGCGCTGAAAAAATAATCTGGTATTTGTACATGGCCCTGGCTTTGTAAATCTGTAAAAAATAGACTTTTCAAAGCCAGAATTTGCTTTTGTTTTAGCTTTTGCGTTTACTGGGCCAAAACACCTATGATGTTTATATAACGCTCCTCTTTTATCCAGAGCCCCCAGTGACGTTCCTGGGCGAGCAGGAGGACGCGGTGGTGACGGGCTACGAGGCAGAGAGCGTGACGCTGATGGGCACCGTGTCCCGGGAGGATGCCCCCGTGCGCTGGCTGAGGGACTGGACGCCCCTGGAAGGGGAGCGCTTCCAGGTGCGGGAGGATGGCCACCAGCGCAAGCTCTCCATCGCCCCCCTGAGGCGCTCGGACGCCGGGGAGTACACGTGCGATGCCAGCACTGACCAGCTCCGCTTCAGCCTTCTGGTCAAAGGTCACCGCTTCCAATTGTCACTTCTGCTGTTGTTTTGTCTTCAGTCATTTTGCATTTAATATGATATTAATCAACATTTTAATAAATAAATAAATAAATAAATACATAAATTGTTATGCAAATTTTTTTTAAATTACATAAATTACATTCAAATAATTATATACTACATTAGTAGGCTAATTCTAAGTATTATATTAATTATATATGAATACCACTTCAGGAATCTATAAATTACTACCATTTTTCTTTATCTGAGGTGCGATTCAAATTCGGCAAACTGAGGCAATGCATTTTCTTCTAACTTTTAAATTTGTGTTTATGTAACGCTCCCCTGTTCTCGCCGGGGTAGCACGGCCGGAGAGGGACTACCCACATCCCCAGCGCCTCACG
>JAOEGT010101789.1:0-13122 GCA_025447795.1 Speoplatyrhinus poulsoni
AGAGAGAGAGAGAGAGCCGAGTGTGCCCACGTGTCACGACTCCCCTGTTGCTCGAAGTAGAGGGAGAGACAGAGAGGGGGGGGGGGAGAGAGGGAGAGGGCCAGAGAGAGAGATGTATCTGGGGGGTGGAGGAGGGTGATAGAGGGATTCTGTGAGATGTAGTGTGGGGGATTGATGGAGGGTGTATGGAGGGCAGGGAGAAACACAGAAAGGACCGATCATTTTCATCTCAAATTCTGTGTGCGTGCTCACGCACCGTTTTTTTTCCCTTGTCTTCTTTTGTTTTTATGCTTCTCTGCATCGATCTCTCTCTTTCTTCCTCATCCCCCTTTTTCTTCCATTTCCTGTCCTCAAGTGGTGACTCACCTAGTGCACAGTGATCAATACATACCACACACACACACACACACCATGGTCCGTCTGTATTCAGGTATGGAAGCCTTTCTGCTTTTGCCAGAATGGTGCCCACGGTCCAAACCATAGCCTGCTCCTGGCTTTGTTTGCTTTGAGATGTTTAGCTGTATTCCATTCAAGGCGTGTTTTTACAAATAGTTTTTTTGGCATGACAATTTATTTTCAGTTTTAATGCAGCGATCAGAAATCAGATGCAGCTGACAGGTATACATGTGAATTTTTATATCAGATGCTTTTATTTTTCCTCTCTCGTTAATTCTCCAAAGTGATATTTAACATAAACAAAAGCCTTGATGGGCCTTCACATTGTAATGTGGTTGAACTTTCAGTGTTGGGGGAAAAACAACAACTTTGAAACTTAATTTAAACTGATTGAGTTGATTCGTCTTGTAAAATGGAAACAAAATTCAACAGTGATGTTCAGCCTTGACATCCATGATGTTGATTCACCTATGAATAAATGCTGAATGTTGACTGGGTACCTTCCTTAGTCACTGAACTTAATGAACCATCATATATTCCTGTCTCTATGCAGTTGGATCTCAAAAACAAACTTGTATGGGTCTACGACATTAGTTTAACTGTTTTTTGCTAGAAACGTCAATGATAAACCATAGCTATTTCCGTTGATTGTACACAGTGACCACCTGATGTCAGTGCATGCATTGAGATAAATATGCTATACAGTCATAAACATAACAATATACATTAAGGGGCCAATAAAGAATCTAAGAATATCACAAGGCAGAAGATGCTGCGGCGATGCTGTTAACTGTACACCCATGTACAACCCCAGAATGTGGACCTCAGGCCAATAAAAGTCTAATACATTGAATTCCATTACGGTTTACAGAGGGATAGACTAGAATTGTGTGCTCTCAGCAGATCACAGAGAGTTTCATTAAAGTTTTCCCCGTTTACATTTCCGCACGACGGATCTAATTATATTTAGATACACACAGGCTCACGCCCCGCCATGCTGGTGCACGCCTATACACATTCAACAAACAATTTCCATAAATCTTGCATTACTTTGTGTTCACTGTACCCTAGTATAAATTGTTTAGCTGTGTGTGTGTGTGTGTGTGGGGGGGGGACTTTGAATTGAATGCTTTATATTTTGTTCTGTTAATTTAATATACATATCCTCCACAGGAAATTATACTGCTTGTGGTGTGTGTGTGTGTGTGCGCGTGTGTGCATATGTTTAGTTGTTATGTTAAAAATCACTAAATACACCAAGTGGTGATGAAATGCTTGGTTATGTATGTATTTACAGTGAACTATTATGTCTGTGAACCATAGTGCCAAGTGAACATTGTCATTTACAGGTGTGTATGTGTGTGTGCGCATGCTCTGGGATGTGCTCAGATCGCATGTATTCCACATCTCTCTCTCTTACACACACACACACACACACACACACACACACACAGAAGTCTGTTCAGTTTGTTTACAGTCACATTTCCCATCAGGTCACAGACTCAAATAAACACAGCCATGCTGGAAAGAATGTGCGCGTCTGTTTGTGCGTGCGTGCGTGCGTGTGTATCTCTTAGCATGCATGCGGCATAGCCTACCTATAAGTGTATATAAGCACACGTGATTATGGAAATATTGGTGGGAATGTTTACAAATGTGTGTGTGTGTGTGTCAAAGTTTCTACTTGATGGTGCGTGTCACAACTCAAACCAGTGTGTGACTTCACGCCGTGTAGCAGCCTACAGCGGTCTCATTGTCTGCAAGGAGTATTGCAGTTGGCCCAAGGCACGCATCACGGCATTGGAGGCACATTCACACTCAATGTTGCTGTCCCACTCATGCCACGCATACAAACATATTGCAGCTGACAGCACTTGCATGATGTGCTTGGCCTCTTATGGCCACACCAGCCAAGAGTTGGCCCCAAATGTCTGACTGAATCTTGGCGTGTATGTGGATGTTTATTCTGTTTAAAGTGTGCGTGTGTTTTGTTAAATGGTTTCTCCCTGTTATTTATTTATTTATTTATTTATTTATTTATGTATTACATGTTTTATTTATTTACAAGCCTCGTAGGATTTCTGACAGTTGTGTATGCATGTGTTTGTGTGTGTGTGTGTGTGTGTGTGTGTGTGTGTGTGGGTGTGTGTGTGTGTTTGTTATTACAATACATGAGGCTGTGTAAATCATTTAATTTTAATTGCGATTTCAATTTCGGCTCCTAACAATAACAAAAACAATAATAGCGAAAAAGCTTTTATTTTTCACAATACGTTTTGTAAGTAAACTCTTATTTATTCTTGTGTTCTGAGTGACATGCATGGCGCTTTCACCTCCCATGGTGCAGTAATTTCAAAATTGTCCAAAATAATTGTGATGTTATTTTAATTTTTTTCATAATCATGATAATGTGATTGTCTGTGTTTGCCATTGCTATAGCTAATGACCTACTTGGTGAGCAGAGAAAGATTCTTCCACCTTCTGAAGTGTCCCTGAGGAACATCAGTCTTGCCAGATAAATGGGCTCTAGATCAGTTTTAAATATAATCTAGTTGACTTATTACCCGGTGCAAGTTGAGGAATCATCCTGGAAAGGCATTTTTCTGTATTTTGCTTAATGAAGTATTCATACATTGTCCCAAACTTCACATAGCCTGCTTATTGTGCTAGCAGAACTGTTATATCTAAAATAAGATTACTTTGTGTTGTAATTTCATTGTTGTGTGTTAGAATACAACTAAAAACCTATATAATCCAGGAACCAAGAGGGACAATTGTTGTTCTGTTCACTATTTTATTAGATGCCAATTCTGGAGTACAATATGCATCCATGAATGCCTCTTGGAGTTGAGTCAGATGGACTAAGTCCACACACAGTATTAATAAAAATGAATCGTTGTACATCACATAGAATTTCACTGATGTTAAATGCATTTAGATTGACAGCAATAGGACAACCTATTAACATAGTAAAAGGTCTGTATAGCCCATACATTGAACCCAGCAGGATACCGTATTGGCTGGATGTTCGTCAATATCAACACCAGCATTGATTTGTGTCTCGTCACAGTTCAGTCCTATTACTTCGTTTACAGCTCAAAAACACATTTTAGGGTGCAGCTACACTTTAATACACTGTATTACAATTATTTATTTTTCTCTATTGTGTTTCCTACAAGCACTGTGTCCCATCTGGGGGGGCTCTGGCCCCTATTTTGAGAAATTGCATTCTATCTCTCTCTTCATGTTGCGTGTCCTCCTGAGCAAGAGACATACAAATATTTGTACGCAAATACATTCCAGTGATTATGGAAAATGAGTTGTTGCCAGATTATCGTCTTGTGTAACAAATCTTTGCCATCTGGCACTTATGTAGATAAAAACAAACAAACAACATTTCAAACAATACTGTTTGAAGTAGCGTATTATTATCAAAAGTTTCCATATCCAGCTACAAGCATTTCATAATGTTTTCTTTTCTTATTGCTTTGAATTGGTATTTCTGGAACAATGCCTAGTTTTCATTGCCTCCTGAGTAGTTTCTGTCTAATAATGTCAGATAGATTATCGTTGGAGCAGAGCTTAGCATGCTCTCACTTAAAGTATCTTATTTATTGCAGAGTCCGTTTCATTGGTTTAGATACATGCCCATTACACAGATAGCCAAGGCTATTGGTGCCGCTGTGAGCCAATGACACAGCTGTTCCACCCTCTCCGCCGTCCAGCAAAGCAGGTGTTTTTCATCATGTTGACATGGCAACGGTAAAACACTGTGGTTATTTTAGGTCCTAACTGTAATTTAGACGTTTACATCAATTACCGTTACAATCAACTTATGCGCGCACACACGCACGCACGCACGCACCCACACACACACTCTGGATGTGTATGTGCGTGCATTCGTTTCTGTCTGCCTGCTTTCTTTAGTGACTTCTATCTGTATCTCTCCCTCTCTCTCCCCCCTTTTCTGTCCCTCTATCTCTCTCTCTGTTTTTGTGTAAGGCGGGAGCATTTCTCTGGAAGCTGCGTGTGTGTGCGTGTGTGTGTGTGTGTGCGTGCTTATGTGTGTGTTCACACATGGAACCAATATTAAGGCCAGATGTTCATTTTGCTACAACAAGACCTCTACACGCAACGCTAGCCAGCTACTCAGACACACACACACACACACACACACACACACAGTAACACGCACACACACACACAGTAACACACACACACAGTAACACACACACAGATGCGTAAGATACACCGTTCTGGCAGCACTTGTGTAATTAGGAAGCTGATTGGTTAGATTAAATGTCCATCTGACCCCTGACCAATAGCTAATTTGAAAGCTCTGTCTGCCTTCCTCTTTCCCTCTCTTTCTTGGCTGGGCCACCCGTCTCTCTCTCTCTCTCTCTCGCTCTCTCTCTCTCTCCCCCCCATCTCTCTCTCTCTCCCCCCCCATCTCTCTCTCTCTCTCTCTCTCTCTCCCCCTCCCTCTCTACCCCTTTCACTCTCCCTCCCTCCCTCCCTCTCTCTCCCTCTCCTCCTGTGCCGTCTCCTGATCTGGGACTTATTCAGACAGTCCCACCTCATCCAGCAGTGGCTGATGTAACATGAACACACGTACTGAGCAGGACTTTGTGCAGTTTGTTCAGACCGTTACTAGTAGACGGAGATACCCCGTTATTGTATTGGACGTGCAATTATAGTAGGAATGCCTGTATTGGGTTTTATCCCCTTTTGCTTTTACACACACACAATACAAGCGCGCACGTGCACACACACACGCTGAAGTCTGGGTGTGACTAAGTATAGTAAATAACTAAAGGTGTACCAGATTATTGTACTGCAGTTGTTTATGTGTGCGCGCATGTGTATATGTGTGTGTGAGAGAGAGAGCGAAAAGAGATATCCCATAGCAACTCTGGCGGTCAGAAGCGCTCTTGGCAAGGAAGCAAGTTTGCCGTGTGTGTGCGTGTGCGCAGTAGACTGTGCCATCTTAGAGTTTTGTGTGTGTGTGTGTGTGAGAGGAATGAAGAGTAGAGATTTTTATTTTCAAGCCCTTCTCAGTGGAAACACACACACACACACACAGGTACAATTCACGCACGCACACCCGTACACACACAGCCACACACTGAATGAATACCGATTTTAGCTAGCAAAAGAAGCCCCCCCTCTGTCTCTCTCTCTCTGTTTCTCTCCCTCTGCTAAGTTCTCTGTTCCTTCTCTTCGATTGTGTCTCTTCTCCACGTCCCATGTGACGTCTTCCACTCATTTGGAATTCTCCTCGTGAGAGGGAGAGAGAGAGAGAGAGAGAGAGAGCGCATGCTTATCAATTCTGCTCTAGTAGCAAGATGTATCTTGTTTGCTCAATTTCCCATAAGACCTTTCCTCTTTTGTAGTCATTTCTGTTTCTGGCCATGCCCAACACACAAGGAGCACCTGGCGATGTGCACAGAGTATTCAAGGGCTGTTTGCCGCTCCAACGTATTGATTTGTAATGTGTCCTTGTTGCACAGGCGTAGCTTAGCGGATCAGAGACGGCAGTTCTTCCACCGTCGCGGTCCCCGGTTAAACATCTGTGCTCTTTCAGTAAGAAGACACTTAAAATGTCAGAGAGTGACTTAACCTAAAGGAATTTGTTGAGGTTGTACTGTGGCCCGTGTCTTATTGAATGTTCTAAATTCAAACACTTGTTAGACGTGATTCAAGTTACTGTGGTTGCACTTTTAGTAGTAGTCACAGCGTAGAGTCTTGTGTCAGCTAATAAATTCAGTTGTAATTGCAGTTTGGTGCCCCCTGTTGGTTGACCTTCAAACTCCTGTTATACTGGCTATTGGGAGGTGTATATCTTCATTATCTCATGTAGCAGTCTGGTGTGTATCTATTGACCTTACATATAGAGACAAATGTTCTATCCAGTGTTATGTGTGTAGCTTAGGGCAGTCAGGGTGGTTGAATCCTAACCGAAAGATTGGTTTCATTCCCTGACATGACCAACTTTGCTCTACGCATTCTTGAGCAAAATGACTAACCCCTACCGGCTCCTTTATTATTATTATTGATACTTTTTTGAACATTCTCCTAAAATGACCTAAAATATGTAGATAAGCTGAGGTCACAAGTTATTACGAACATAAGTACATGAAATAGAAGAGGGAATTCCATAAGACAGAGACAGAGGGTTTGCGTAATATGCAAAAGGAGACTTGTGGATTGATTATGTGTTTACAGTAACAAGCTTTTGAAGCCTGTGTGTGTGTGTGTGTCTGTCTGTCTGTCTGTCTGTCTGCTCACTTTTGCATCATTATTGCAGCTGTTTTGCTTCTGATGTGTATGCAGGCAGAAATACACATGCACGCAGGCATGCACACACACACACACACACACACACACACTATCTCAACATAAGTCAGGTCCCTTAGTCCCTGCTGTCCTGTTCACCAGGTGCAGACATTTAAATGTGTGTGTGCGTGCACGCAGTGTCGCCTTGTGAGCTAATTGTTTACTGTGCTCACATGGCGTTTGAACAATGGTGTTTGTTTGGAAAAAAAACAACACCGATTTTAACTTGTCCTTGAGTTCGCAATACGTAAACATCCAACTAAGAGATAACTTTGAGTGCACGTGCACATGCACACACAATGTTTATCGAGTCGGGCTGGTTGTATCTGTAGACTGTTTACATTTCCCATTAGGGGAAAACCTAGCAACCAGCCTGGGGCATGCCCGCATGCATGTGCATGCATGTGCGTGTGTGTGTGTGTGCGTGCGTGTGTTTGTCCCAAACAAATATTTTCCTTCCCTAGTCCTCGTTTCTCCTCTACTTAACTTTCCACCATCACAAACTGCCAAAGCAAAATATGCCGGTGTCGTCACAGAATGCCGCTGAGCTGCAGAAGCGTGTTCTGATATGGTTCCCTTCAAATCAGCGCTGTCCAATCATGTCGTAGAAAGGGCCCAGACTAATCAGTGTGCCAATTAGTGCAATCAGCTGGTGGGATTGTCTTGGCTCCCCGACGACTCATTTTGGGTTTCCAGATCAGTGACTTAATCAAGAGCTCCCCATTTGCAGAATGACAAAACATTATTTCTTTTTGATATGGTATAACCCAACCCCTGTGTCAACATGTTCTAGCCCTAGCTAGAAACCTGAGAGGCTAGGCAATAATGAGTGACATCACCGCAATACGAACGTTATGCTGCTTCAGCTACTTTAAATATGAGAAATGATCAACAGAATATGCTACTAGGCCAAACCACGCATGTAAGAAAATGACTGTATGAAACAATTAGTATTAGGTTAACTAAAACAAAGCCACAAGGCCGTAACATGTGTTATTGCATATTGTCAGTATTTCTGTGTGATCGTGTGCATATATGGAAGTCCATAGAGGACTAAATTCAAATGAAAATGCAATCCCAAATAGCATTTTAATTGTCAAACAATTCCACGCTTTAGAGTGGACTAAATTCAAATGAAAATGCAATCCCAAATAGCATTTTAATTGTCAAACAATTCCACGCTTTAGAGAGGACTAAATTCAAATGAAAATGGGATTGCATTTTCATTTGAATTTAGTCCTCTATGGACTTCCATAGTCACATGCTTGGGATTCATGCATAAGAGGGATTTTGCACTTTGTTTACTTTACTTTGTCCATGTAATTGTTGTTTATCCATGTAAATACAGGCCTCAGGGCGGGGCCCCTCCTTGTCTAAAGGGTGGCGTTGTCTGTGTGACCACATGGCTGTGAGCTATACAGTAGACACACATCTTCACATCATGACATCTAGGCTTTGTCTGTGTGACCACATGGCTGTGAGCTATACAGTAGACACACATCTTCACATAATGACATCTAGGAGGCTGCAGTGTGCCCCACAATGTGTATGACTGTCAAAGTATTGGCATGTGTTAAATATTATTGCATATACTCTAAGGGGGTCTGTTTGCATGGAAGGTCTTTGCGGAAAGATCCAGTGGTGTTTGTGAGAACGTGCAGTTTTTTCGTAAATCACAGAAGTGTTCAAATGCTCTCATCCACCTTAAATATTAAAGAGCAAGTATGGACAGGTCATTCCTCTAAAGCCCTGTTAGCAAGCCTATCATTTGTGTGTTCACATTTATTTGGCATGTGGAAATTGTTGCAGGCAACACAAGTAAATCATCTGCCATGGTCGGGAAGTCTAGACCTGTAGTGTTACATAAGCTTATACCATAACACAAGGCTGTCTCCATACAGTGCTGTATCTTAAAATGTCCAGTTCACCAACAATGCATATTTGGGGCAAGATACACTAATGGAAACATTTTAATATAATAATACAGTTAATATTTCTTGTCTAGGTAGTTTATACAATATCAACAAAAACAAGTTTGTTTACTTTTATTTAGAATAACCTGTGAACTACAGTTCACACCAGTTAATTATCATTATACTGGATTTATTGATTTAAGAATTGTATTATTATATAAGACAACATATTTTGCCCATGCCTAGTGTTGTCTTCAAGGTATAGTCAGCTATAGCAATATGATTGTAAACTAATACACTTTTGTCAAATGTACCAAATATCTCCTCGCATTTCGCTATCTTACCATTCTCTGTGCGTGTTGACAAAATAATTTGGTACTTGGCGAAAACTGCTCACAACAACGTCCTTAGCTTCACAATGTGTTTCAATATGTTGGGCGGAGCTTCTGAGGGAGTTTGTTTTGGTTTGAGCTCAAAGTTAGCAAGCGTTCTTGAGAATGACTGACTAATGCTGCCTTTAACATACAGTACAGTACAGTACAGCACAGTAACAGTAAGAGTATGTCAATGGATTGGTATCTGTAAGTGTGGGGCAAAGCCTTCTTACTTGGTAGTAGCTTTCAAGCCCCCTTAGGGAAGAACAGAGGGTCTTATCAGTCATCTTTCTGTCTTCTTCACTCTCCTCATGGTCTGAGCTGCATTTGATTGGACACAGGGATTAGAATCAATGCTGTTGTTTAAAAAATATATTATTTGTGCAATAGATTAATGGATCCCATGGAATCTGATAGATTGACATCTGTCTGACTGACTGAGGGAATTTTAGGCAGAAAACACAATGTTGTTGGAGGAGAGTGTGAGCGAGAACTTATATGTGCTGTGATTTGTGCAGATGTATTGCATCTCTCAGTCAAGCACACACACACACACAGTGGTGTGAGGCATGCATGGAATACAGTGAAACACCATTGCAAGAAACACACAAACAAAAGACAACTTCCTCCTCTGTCATCCTGTTGAAGTTGTGTTACTTCTGGTCTTGTGGTATGTTTCGGGGGGGATGTCATCTGCTCCCGGGAGAGGGGGAGGGGAGATCGGAATAGGACATGGCTGGCCGGTAAGCTGGAAAAGCTGGAATAACACAGGAGGGAAGAGAGCTTTGCGTTTCTTAACCGAGCAGCTTTCAGATCACGTCAGAAGCGAGAAGGAGACATGCAGCACTGATATGGTAAATACCGCATGAAGGATATGTCTGTAATTGAAACTTTCAACATTGTGCTATACGCAAGACGATTCACCTTCTGATTATCCTGCTCGCCTTGTTTGTATGCTGGAAACTGCTTGAAAGAGGTATCAGATTGTTGCATGGAGTTGGCTTTTGTGACCTTCCTCATAGAAGGGGAGGGGATGATGTCTGCCAATGATAAGTCGTGCATGCATGAATGGCTCAAGTCAATTGGACGGGGCAAATCAGTTGTTAGAAATGTCAAAAGTGGTGGAAGAGATAGTCATCTCACCTCTTTACAAAAGGTCAACAGACATAAACTTATGCACTGTTTAATGTTGCACTTCACATTAGGCTACTAGTCTGTTAGATGACATAAACTTCTGCACTGTTTAATGTTGCACATCATATTAGGCTACTAGTCTGTTAGATGTATCTGAGTTACTTGAGACACTTTTGTGCTATCTTAAATTGTTTGTTTAACATGCTATAATGGTATGTTAGATAACAATACAATTAACAAACGAAGAGAAACATTTTTATGCTAAAATAATTTAGCACACGTATATATCACCATTAAATACGTCATTTGTGTTGACTGTAGATATTGTAAAGTCAAGTGCTGCTACAGTACAGTTTTTAACCACTTAATGTCACTAGTTGGTCCATTTCAGAAAGCTTATTTGAGGATTTGGATGGAGGGATTAGAAAAGGAATGCATTTGAGGGGAGGGAGGGAGAGAGGGAGAGAGAGATGTTAAAGCAATGAATGGGAATAGATGACGGGATTTTTTTATTGTAATGTTGGCTGGGCGAGATCATTGTTGATGGTCTGTCTAGACATCATCCTCACAGCCCACTAATGGACATCAACTGTGTGAACGTCAAAGACTACATCACACTGAAAAAATTAACGCAAGTGTTTTTTATAACTTGCAGTCTGACTCATTATCGTTCATTTATGACCTTTCATTTAACACTACACTTTGAGAAGGTGTAAATGGATTGACAATGTCTGCTGTGGGGATTAAAGTTATGAAACTAAAATAGCATCTCAAGAAGAAGGCCACCCTTTTACATCAGCAAACCTGACACATCTCATAGAAGCGTTACAATTTGAAATAAACACTGCATTGTTTACTTATAGATCCTTCTTGGAATAATAATATAGTATAGTATAATAATGTTCCATGTATGTGTCCAGTCCACATATATTCCACAGTGAGATATCTCACTCACTCAGAGAACTGGGGTAATGCAAGTAACCTAAATAAAGAATACTAAAGGCATAGCAGTCAGTAATGCTGTTATGTTGCTGGTTAACATGATCTATACTGTAGTAACACATCACATGATGTATTTGTAACTTGTGATCAAGTTTCTCATAACTAGGCAAAACTATGAACACAGCATGATACTGTAATAGAGTGCAGCACAATCTCATCTTTCTTCAAGGTTAAAACACACCCTGCGAGAGGCATTAAAATCCATAAATTTGGTGATTATGCAAGGGAATTGTCCCTAATCACAGTGATTTGCATAGGCTGTGGGCTAACTATGATAATTTAGTTTAATCGATACATCTCTCAGCTTTCTACGTCTGCCTGTTGGTCAGAATGTGAGTCTCGCAATATAATCTGTTCTGGCATGTGAAATCACACAACAATCACATTGTTCCTTCATGTTCAAATGGCACGGTGGAGTAAAATGAAGCCTGAATTGCATTTTGGGACAAAGTGATCCAGATGTAGTGAAAGCTAAAACACCTTGGCAGCATGTGATTATGATATTTAACTGCCTAAATTACCCCATACTTTTGAAGGCCCAGTTAAGTACACACATTCATTCGCATGGGCCATCAAACAAACATGTGCGCACACACACACACACACACAACGGCTCTGACTTTCTATATGAAGATAAAGTCTATTCAACCGCTATTTTTTAAATGCTTTTTAGGTTGACCTGATTTCTCTCTGACACACATAACCATAAAAACGGCACTGATAACCTCATTCACATACTTGTATACAAACTTATTGTCCGAGCCCATTCTCTAAGCAAGAACAGATAACCTCACCACATTAGAGCAGTGTGTCTATTCAAAGCTAAATAAGGTAACGCAAAAGATAAGATACTGTCTTTAAACAGAATTATTAAGGAACAAGTTGTTGGCTATGATACACTGCCCAAAGGATAAATGTGTGTGGTACACAACATACTCCTTTGATATACAAACAGTTTGTATATCAAAGGAATATGTTGTGCATTTCTTTGTCTATTACAACCTTAAAGCAAAAACGAAATTGCTTTGCTTCAAGGTCGGTGACAAGAAAATATTGAATATTGTATTAAATATTGTATTAGGCCAAGGTCAATTTGTATTTTTGCTTTTTCAAATAATTAATAGTGCTACCTTTAGCCTGTTTAATTGTTTCAGGTGTGGCATTTTTAATGTTTCAATAATTTTGATATTGTCTTAATCACTTGTCAATTGGTTGTTAAACCATGATTTTACTATTTGGTAATATTCAGGTCAGATGGCTACATAACATTGTAAATTGCAACAACAGTCATTAGGTCTCAGTTCTTCCTACTTCTTGGCCATATTCCAGACACTGCAATTTCACAACCTTATAAAACTCGTCACATTTCTGTCGGCACTCATTGCCTCTGTGTCATTCCACATCCATCATACCTGTCAGGGAATAAATGTGGTGTACAGAGTGACTGGTTGCTGAAAAAGCAGGATCTGTGGTGAGAAAGAAGCTGACAAGTCTAGAATTTTCCGTACATATGAGTCCCCACTCATCGGCACCGCATCTCGCTGAAAGTGTTAATCAGTGGCTGAACTGTGGTTTGCATATCTTTTGTGTAAAACAGGAAGTGGTTATCTTGCATAGGAAGTGGTTTTGGTGTGAACTGCGGCATCTGTACCATGCAATAAAGTGGGAGTGTGTGAATGAGGCAGTGACATTGAAAACACTAATGAATCTGGTGTCTATTGTACAAATCCATTTAGGAAATAATTGGGGATAACAATAAGGTACACACAGGTATAAATGTGATGTCTACAAAGTAGTGGTGTCTTTACATCAGACTATACATGGTTGGCAGTTTTAAAACATCCTATTGTCCCACACTCTGTTTATGAAATAATCAAACTCACATTTAACGAACCTGAGTGGGCAATGTTCAAAGCTTCCATTGCTGAAGCTGCGGCAGAGAGCTGTGGTCTCAAGGTCATAGGTGC
>JAOEGT010101800.1:0-13122 GCA_025447795.1 Speoplatyrhinus poulsoni
GAGGTTGGCGGGCGGCTTTGGTGCCGCTGCGGTTTCTGATTGGGCTAGGCCCGTCCATGGCTGCTTGCAGCTATATTATTATGATTATTATTATTATTAGTAGTAGTAGTATCTTATCAAGATCACATCATTCAAAATATCCTCTATTACAATGATAACACTTCGTAGGACTGTTGCCATTTACCATTTGAGCCAGCAGGGGGCAGCGGGCGTAAAGCATGAGTGAATGGGCAAAGTAGACCTGTCCATCATCCACCTGCAGCTGCACATCACTGAGCTGGGGGTTGTTCACCATGCTGCCCAGGTCAGAAGCCAGCCTGGACAGTGAGCTCTATGAGAGCACACCAACAACAACCACCACAACAACATTAGCAGTCAACAAACCACAGGCTCACTATGGATATCATCTGCAGGTGCATCTCAATGAATTACAATATTGTGGGAAAGTTGAGTCATTTCAATAATTCAATTGGCAAAGTGAAACTCATATATCGAGGGTTAATTACACACAAAGTGAAATAGCTCAAGCCTGTATTTTGTTTTCATTTTGATGATTACAGTTTACAGCTCATGAAAACCCCAAATTCAGTATCTCAGGAGAATATTATATTGTGAAATACTGCAATATTTTAGGCTCAAGGTGTCACACTCAAATCGCCTAAGTAATTTAATCCCTTTTCCACAATATTCTAATTAATTGAGATGCACCTGTATATAGGACCGATATAGGTAGCCTTGCTCCGCCCGACTATTGCTCTCAGATTAATTTTTTCGCTGAGATTAAATAGTCTGGAAACCCTGTTTGCATTAGTGTTTTCACAGTGGGACAATCAGGGTGGGTTAGTGAGAAGACGTTGAAGTCAAACTTGTCTCTAAATGGTGGTAGAGCTAGATCAACAGTTTTAGCAATGCCGATTGGTTAAAGGCCGTCCAATAGTTTCAAAATTAGCCAGGAGTCGGCAACTGTTAACTCCTCCCAATGGATCGTGGCCAGACCATATTCACCAAGTGAATATTGGGTGCGGTTACACCAGGCTACTGTTTAGGTGCAGCATTTTTCAAACATTATAATATTTTTTGTGGTTGTGGTGATAAACTGCAGTACTGCAGTGTTACAATACTGTAATAAAAACTTAGATTTTATTCAAATGTACCATTAAGCATACATATAATATAGAGGTCATATTTCCTTTATGTAAAATAGAGGATTGCCTGTTTTCTTGAACAATAACATGTACTCTGGTAAAACATTTGTTCAAGGGCACTGTAATCACACACAGTCTTACTGTTTTTGAGTTGATTCTCTCCGTATCTGACTGTGATTGGCTGGTACCCCGACTAGATTGACAGGTTGGGTCAGGTATGAATCCACTGAGACAGAGCTCAGCCTGCTCCAATGGCTCCTCTGGGACAAAGCCGCTAAAACGACTGTCTGTAAACACAGGCCATTAACAAAACAATGAATGCTACAAAAACTAGCATTACTAAGTCTGTAAACACATCTATTAACAAAACAATGAATACTAGCATTACTGAGTTCGGTTTACATAAACGTGTATTATGACAGCCGTTTGAGAACTTTTTGAGCCATCACAGAATAAAGTATACTGTTTCTTCCAGCTATACTGCAGCTTCTGAAAGAAAGGAAAGAAAGAAAGAAGCTTTCAGCAACACTGGCTTCAGATAGACAGATAGTGTGTGTGTGTGTGTCGCTGGTATCACCTCATTCATTCATTAATTCATAGATAGATAGATAGATAGATAGATAGATAGATAGATAGATAGACAGATAGATAGATAGATAGATAGACAGACAGACAGACAGATAGATAGAGTGTGTATGCGTGCGTGCGTGCATCGCTGGTATCACCTCTTGCAGGGCCTGTGGTGCAGCAGCCCAGCTGGGAGAGGGTGATACCCTCTTCAGACAGCTTCATCAGATCTCTGATGGCCTGGCTGGCGATGTGGAGCCCTGAGCCCGAGGCGGGAAGGCCCGGGGCAGGGCCCGCATGAGAGGGGGTGAGGCTCTGGAGCGGGCAGAGGGAGGAGTCTTCTCCGGCAGGTGGCAGGAGAGAGGATTCAGGCGTGGAGGCGGGGCCACTCTAGATGTCCAGGGGGCAAAATGGAAAAGGCTCTAAATCAATCATGTTTGTATCTTATTTATGATGTGGTTTATATGTGACATTTCCATGTCACGGCCAAACGGCCGACCCGCCAGATGCGTTTACAATTCCAACGTCAAAGAAACGATTTGTCTTTGACCGATTGGGCGATCCACGAAACATCACATCCCTCTCCTCACCTCGTTCTCCGCAGGCAGAAGAAACCCTCTGAGCTCGGCCGTGTAGAACTCAGAGCGACAGCGGGGATCTCCGTCCCGAAGCGCGCTCTTCTGCCAGAGGGGGGCAGCGCCGCCCCGGGCGGGCAGACCGCTGGGGCGGCGTGATGGCGTCGGGGCCGTGGGGGGGCGGTGCCACAGCAGCAGGGCCGCCACGCGGTCCTGGAGCCTGGCGAGGGCCTCCCCAGGGTCCTGCACCAGGAGGAGGGGGGGAGGGCGTGGGACGACCCCCTTCGTCTTCTTCTTGCCCTTACTCTTGCCTGCATGGGATGGGGGGGGTCCTTTATTTAACCAGGTAAAACGCTCATTGGGATTCAAACGTCTTTTACAAGAGAGTCGTGGCGTAAAACGTCCACATTCAACATTTTAAACACACAGTGAAGCATTCAGTCACACGACCATGTCAAGTTACAAAGCCTAAAAACGGCGTCAGTCATAATCGATTTGACGCAAGGCCATTTACAATCGCTGTATCTTTTCTGTTGGTTAGAGGTGTCATTAGATTAGAGGTCATTCTGGAGAAAGCATTCTGAAAGAATGATCCGGTACTTCTACACAGCCAGATTCAGAAATATGAATATAAGCAAACTGGTGAACATCGCTCACAACAACAATCATCTAGCCTTTGCAATGTGTTTCCAAAGTGCGGGGCGGAGCTTCTGAGAGAGCACCCTGTGGTTATTGAAGGGACAGGCGTTAGCAAGCGTTGTCAAGAATGACTGACCCTGCCTTTAAGGCTCAAACGGTGACAGAGGGCTGCTAGACAGCGTTCTTCTAAAACACATCACGCCACATAGTCCCATGAGTGTACCATGGGCGGGCCTCCACTTGAGCTGCGGGCCCGTAGAGACATGGAAGGCAGAGGCACTTCCCTGCGACAGCCTGTCTGCAGCCCGCTGTTTCTCCTGCTGCATCAGAGAGGAGGAGAGAGCCAGGGCCACCATGGTGTCCTCGTCCAGGGGCTGGGCCTTCTTCCTGGGCTTCTTCCTCACCGGCAGGGCAGGGTTGGAGAGTCCTTTCCTCTTGGAGCCTCCAGACGGCACACTGAAACGCAGCAGGAGAGGCAGAGGACTTACAGCACATTGCGACACACGATTTTCTTCTTTCTGGTGTGATGTCAACAATCTTTTGCATCTTTGTTTTAATGTTCCCTATATTTTTACTGTTATCTTAGGTGCATTTACATAGCACTGTTCTAGCCTTCCACTCAAAGCGCTGTGCAGTATTGCCTCACATTCACTCACACGCACTCATACACCAACGTTGGTGTCAGTCATGCAAGGCGCCACCTGACCACAGGGGGCAGGTGGGTGTGCTACTGTCATGATGTAATAACATGTAGGTAGTAACATGTATAAATATTACTGTCTGTCTGTCTCTATGTAGTGTCTGTGGTACTATTCCCCTCCGGGGCGACTCACTGGATGGTGTCAACGGCGTCACCCTGGGCCTCAGCAGCCTGCCTGTGCACACACTGCAGCAGCGTGGCTGGAGACACCTCCATGGCCGCGGAGCAGCGCTTCAGGTGGGCACCGCGGCTCTTCTGGGACTTAAACCTCCTGCCACAGATGGGACAGTCTGGCACAGCAGGTGGAGGTGGAGGGGCTGGGGTACTGTCTTCACTCTCATCCAGACATCTGCAAGAGGCACATCGGAGAAACATTGAATTGTACACTGCACCTTTAACATGTTTGCAATGGTTTACAATACAACATGAAAGGTTAGTGTCAAGTTAAACGGAGGAAAAACATTTCCAAAACTCACTCAGGCCATATTTGGTCAATGTTGAGTTATGAGTGACATTTTATGCCTTTGGAGGACTTCCAGAATCTGCAAATGAAAACTGTGCAAAAACTCACTCCACCCCGCTGTTGCACGCGAGACATTTTCAGCCTACGATAGACATTGGAAAGAAGGCTAGAACGCCAAAACACTATGTTCTTAAACTCAATCCCAATAGACCGAGTGAGTTTTTGAAAGTGTCCAGAGAAATGATGGGTACCCACAGAAAAGGCAGAAAAACATGGATAAGCATCGAATAGTGCAAACACACCATACTGTACATAAACATGTTTGCAATTGTGTACGGTACAACCTAAAGGGTTAGTGTCAAGTGTAACTATCCAGAGAAAGGATGGGAGTTTCTTCAGACTTTCACACAAACAATGTGGGTTGGAATCTTCCGAAATTAAGCTCCTTCCATCCAACTGGTAATTTTAATAGATTATAAACCTGCCATGTGAAAAACTAATGTGGTTTCAAAGCAGCACAGCACCCACTGTGACCTGCTGACCTGTTGATGTGATGGGTGCGTCCCTCGAGGGTCATGTGAGACAAGTCTCTGTGGCAGAGCTGACAGAAGAAGAGGCCCTGGTCCTCCAGGTCTACAGCCTGGACCTCTACTGCTTCCCTGTCCATCTCCTGTTGCAGCTTCAGGGCCAGCTCTTCATCGCTGGTCTGGCAATCCTTCTGGAGACCTGAGCTGGAGGGCTCTGGTAGACACTCTGCATACAGAGAGGAAGATGGGAGTGTAATAACTCAGTAGCGCTGTGAAGTAAGTTACGTAAAGGGGTGCACGATATTGATCAAATGTGATATTGCGATATTAATCATGAAAATTGCAATATCTATATTTTTAAACATAAAGTACAAACAGAAAGGTTATGAGAAAATGAATCAAAAATATATTCAAAACAACACATTTTCAACTGAGTCATACTGGACTCGTACAAGTACAACTACCTACCAAGGAGGCATTTTGGCCTCTAATTTTCGTCTTCGATCTCTATTATGTCATTAGCTTCCTCAGCCACATCTTGCTTTTCTATCTAAAACACAACTAAGCCAAACAGCCAATGGACACATCTCTCCACTAAATAAACAGAATATTGCACTTCCTGCAACATTTTCAATATGATATTGCGCAAAGTGATATCGCAATAACGATACTGATATATATCATATATATATTGTGCACCCCGAACGTAAACATCACTCTTTGACACCTCCCCTTGCTAAGGCATTTGCTCTGTTATTCATGTGAGCAGGGGTCGAGTCCCGAGTGGGATGGTCACATACAATATAGTCTCACTAGTCATGGGACGATATGAAAAATACACGATTATCCTGGCCAAAATAATTGCGATAAACGATATTACCACGCCAAGTCAAGCCTTCAACAATGGTGGGGATTGACTGGAAAGATGCAGGATAATTAAATCAATACAACTGGAATGTACAAGTGAGCTAAATAGCTTTTTTTCCAAGTCACTTGTGAAAATATTATTACTTATGTGCGTATATTCACGATTATCGCGATAATGGACATTCACCACGATACGATTATCGTCAGTATTTTTATCACGACCTGTCACGATCTTAAAGATAATATCATATATCGTCCCATCCGTAAGTCCCAAATCAGATGGGTGTAACCCACACAAGTTAGATGCTATATCTCACCCCGTCCTTGTTGTGGTGGCTGAAGAACAACAGAGCTCGCAGTACCAGTTGGCTCGGTCCTTCCATTGTGTATTAACTTTTGTGGACTGACTCGCTTGAATTGCTGCATTCGAAACAATACTTTGTCCTTGGGCCGTGGAGCCTTTTCGACGACGTCTCTTGATGCGCCAGGGTCTGCAGAAACGGGTGGACATGTTTCTTGTGACTGACGCGGCTCCTCTCCTTGGACCACCCGTTCCGCATGTTCTACTGCGACTTTAGTACAAGGTTCCGTGGGATCCAAACCACAGACAGTCGACGCAGGCTGTGTGGCGTTGACGACAGCTGTACGTTTAGAGTCGTGTTTCTTACGCCAGTCATTTTTATTTCTGTTGCTTGGCCCTGCAGTGTCCGGCTGGGTAGAGGCTTGTGGTTTTGAATGTCTCAGTATGCAATTGTCGTATTCTTTCTTGCGGACTCGTTTTAGCAGCTTGGAACAAAGATCTACGAAGTCCTGGTCCGAGTCGTCCATAGTCTGAAATTATGCTTCAGCACTCAGTAAAGGACTGCACGGGTATAATGCTGTGGCTCGCATTCGTACTGACTACTGATAAAGCATTTCATACCAAGACTCCAATGTAATATGTATTTAAGACGACACAAAGGCGGGGGTTTGTTTTTCATACTAAACTCGAGGAGACAAACCATACACTTTCTGTTGCACTATGATGACGCACTAAACCAGCGCCCTGGGTGACCTTAACCCTTTAACCGTCTTTTGGATGTTATTATTATAAATATAAATTGTGGCAGTAGGCTGTAATACATCCATGGCTACTACAGTACGTTTAGGAAGTGCAGCCGACGTAATATAATATCACCCATGAAAATATATTGAGCACATTTATTTTAAACAACTTGTTTTGAACTACAGGACATGTGTATTAAAGTAGTAATTTGTTCTTGTTTTTAAAATAAGTGATGTCGATGTGACTTGGGGACAACTGTTACAATTACGGTCTGTAAAATAGGCGGAGAAATAAAAAAATAAAAAAATAGCCCCCAACCAGCTAGAGAGAGACCTGTGTGCAAACTGCAGTGTCAGAAAGCCAGACAGAGAGCAGCAAATAAAGTGCAATTTGCGAAGACACACTGTAAGTTGTACAAGCAGGACACAACTATTTGTTAAAAAGTGTACTGTATTATTCTATGCAGCTTTCCACATACAGTGCATCTGGAAAGTATTTACAGGGCTCCACTTCAAAATGGATTAAAATAAATGTTTTCCTCTAAATTCAACACACAATACCCCATAATAACAAATTCATTTTTTGATTTTGTTTTACTAAATTTATTAAAACAAAAACAACAAAAAAATCACATGTAGTATTCACAGCCTTTGGTCAATACTTTTTTGATGCACCTTTGGCAACAATTACAGCCTAAAATCTTTTTGAGTATGATACTCCAAGCTTGGCACACCTACTTTTGGGCAGTTTCTCCCATTCTCCTTTGCCGGACCTCTCAAGCTCCATCAGGTTGGATGGAGAGCGTCTGTGCACACACAGCCATGTTCAGATCTCCCCCCTGATGTTCAATTGCTTCAAGCCTGGGCTCTGGCTGGGCCACTCAAGGACATTCACACAGTTGTCCCAAACCCACTCCTTTGTTATCTTGGCTGTGTGCTTAGGGTCGTTGTCCTGTTGGGAGACAAACCTTCTCGCCAGTCTGACGTCCAGAGCGGTCTTGAGCAGGTTTTGATCAAGGATGTCTCTGTACATTGGTGCATTCATCTTTCCCTTGCTTCACAATGTGTTTCTATGTTTGATGTGCTGCCGTGGAGGACCGCGGAGCGATGCTGTTTTGGTTTGAGCTCGAAGTTAACAAGAATGACTGACCCTGCCTTTTAAATGCTTTGGCCATGCAGCCTTACTGTAGGTCATAAGTGTATTTGTCGCCCGTTTGGAAATCCCCTCATTAAACCCTTATGTAACCACCAAAATAAATATTTTAAACCTATGGAAACACACAGCATCCTGTTTCTTCAGGAGGGTTTTTTGTTTATGTACTGGGGGATATGACTTTGACTTTACATGTACTGGGGGATATGACTTTGACTTGACATGTACTGGGGGATATGACTCTAAATCAAATAAATAAATAAAAATTACACAATTGAGGCAGTTTGACCAACATCGGGGGGACAACACAACATATTCACAAGCAGGAACTAATATCAGGCTCTATAGAGGTCTGTGTTAGGGCATGTGTGGAGCCAGGGGCGCTTTGGTAGTTTTGTGAACTGCAGTGACTCCAATAGTTATATAAACAAGGCCTTCCTCACCACTGATGGTAATAATTACCTTGCTTAAAAACAGAAACAGTACAACTTTTATAAATAGAAAGGGATTGAATTGTGACCCACTTGTTAACGTGTTGCAGAAGATTAGTTCTTTGGATTTTATGTTCACTCTTTCATTTACTTTTTTTTTTGTATTAAATCAAATGTTTTTTTGTTTTTTTATTGTTTTTGCTCATGAAGTCCCAAACCCCTTATGTTCACTATTAAGGCAGTTTACATTAGCAAACCAACTGTCTCTGGTCTTGACATGTATATTGAGTTGGACCCATCTCACCCAAATGACTGTTTGTAGAATATTCTTTTATCTTCTTTTCATCAGTGCAAATCAGTTTGCAACATTCACAAATGTATAAAAACTGTAAATTGCTCTGTTTTTACACTGATACTGTGCCATTTTGATTCTGGTTTTCTGTCATGATACAGTGGGCTGTCAGTGACGTAAAAAGAAGGATGTCGTTTCTTTAGAACAATAGCACAAAGTTGCTTCTGGCTTTGGAAGCTATTGAATTTAAAGCAGTTTAACAAAGTAAATATTGTGCATGGTAATTCCCCTATATCTGAATATGAATATGTGTTCCTGCGCAATAATATGTATAATATAATAATACCGTAAATAATACAACAACCGTGAATACAGTATTTTCAGTGAAAAATAATTAACAATAAAACGTAATCGTTTAATCTCTCACCCCAACCAAATACAAACCATGACCCCTTGGAGTTTATAAAAGCAACTGTTCGAATTAAAGTGCTAACGAAATTCAGAAATATGTGAATTCCAAAACATGCTCTGCTTTAAACAGCATGTATGTAGAATATGGAGGAAGGGGCGCCTGAGCTGGTCTGACAAACCACATTTCCCCTCGCTTTGATATATTGAGGAAGTAAACTGAAGAATGTGTTGAATTGTAATGTTTGTGGCATGCTAAATACATTGCAGTGGTACTATACCAGAGAAGGGGGGGCAGGTTGGGTCTGAATGGGAACACTTGGCAGAGTGTTTCTGTCCAAACTGTATATTGTTTTTTGTATTTCTCGGGACTATACTAACTTTCTTGCCAATGTTTATAAAGTCACCTTTCAATGACCTTCTGTTATACACAAACGTTGCATGCACACCAAATTCAAATTGTGTGATCTCAACCAAATATGCTGACATGCTGTACACAAAAAGAAAAGCTCTATATTTATCTCATTTATATCATACACTGGATTTTCTTTATGAAGTGAAGTGGAGTTGCATTGAATGGCGTATTAAATAATCAAAAGGTCAGTACATTTAATGTAAAACGAGCATAATATTCTGTCAGGACTGTCTCATTTATCACTAATCTGTAAACATAGCTCTAACAATTTGTGACATATTTAGAGCAACGATCACTACACACACACACACGTCTGTGTGTGTGTGTGTGCATGCTTATTTGCATGGTGTGAGCTACAATCTAGAAACTTTACATTACATATACTGTAAGTACAAGGCTACTATATATTACTACTTATGTTCATGAATTATTCACTGACTAGTTGCTTAGGTAGGTGCAACATTTGGGATTTGTGGGAACATTACTCCTCCATTTTGGCACATGGCCTGTCTTTGTAGGCTATATCACGCCCCACCCCCTTCACTTCAACCCCACTGATGAATGATCAATAAGGTATATGTTTGTTTAAACCTGCAAATACTTTGAGCTTTATAGCCATGCAGTCTTTTATTCTGTAAGAAGGCAGCTTTAGGATATAATATTTCCAGCAGTAGACCTATCTACTTGTTCACTCTTTTCTGTAAGGCATGCAACTAAATACATGTGATGTCATCAAACACGAAAAGCCCCTTACGTAGTAAATTTAGAGTAGCAAATAATTTTATTGAGAATCAATACGACAAAAACAAGGCTTGGAAGCTATGGAATTGTACTCTACACGCTAAAAAAAAAACAAATTAACAAATTATTCTTCAAACATTTTACAGCATTTGCGCTTTGGCTTGAGCAAATCTTCTAATGGTTTTTGTATGGAAATCTCCATTTCTGGAGGGAAAATATATATGGTACGTACTACAGTATGAGCTTGTGCCTGAATTTGTAGCTAGCTACACAGTCGGCATAGCAGCTTAATTCCTTTGGTTAGCATTTGTCATCGTAATGTAGACATGGACTGATGTTTTTCTTTTTTGTGTAATATGTACTTCCGTAAAGCCTGAAAAGCAGGTTTCCTCTTTGGTCAAATACTTTTTGTCAAATGAGCAATAGTGAAATGTTAAACTTAAATACATCTTAAATAAAGGGATTGTAAAAGCAGGCTCAGAAAGTAGATCCTTTACCTCCTTCATGTGACATGAACAACCGCTGGACTTATCAACTGCCATTTATTTATATTACGGCAATGATTGAAGACCTAGTCAGTGCTCTGTTTGTTGCCCCTGTCTCTCAGAACATCATGTTTTGTAGCATCGTAATGCTAAATTAATTAGGTTTTTACTGAGGTAATGATATCAAGACTTTCAGGATACATTTAATTCGATATATTTTACTATCACTAGTTAAATTCAGCCAACATTACCAAGTTTCCAGTATTTCCCTCCATTTGTATTGCTTTTTCCGTGCATTTATAGAAGGGGTCCGCTTTATACGACCCCTCTATTGCATATTGATTAAGTTCTATGAGACAAGGGAGCATTTGCAACAATGCTTGCATGATATTTCCAGTGCTGATGAAATGGTATTCTGCTAATCTGGTGGTGGTGTTTCCCGCAGAATTCAAGTGTTCCTCAGGCAGACATAGGTTCGTGGGTGTGAAAATGGATTCCCTTGGAGCATGTTATCTTCATCACAGCACCATTTTGGGTGCTGTCCATAATTAGCATCATTATTCCTTCTGCTATAGTTGATGGCCTTTAAAAACAAAATAGACAACACAGTTCATTAGAGACCAAGGTGTGAAGCCAAAGCACACGGTTTTACTATATAATGCCCATAGGCTCTCTAGTCAAGCCAAGTTTATTTCTATAGCCCTTAATCACATGACAGTCTCAAAGGGGCTGTACAGGCCACACTTCACATGGAAACATACAACACCCCATTAACCTGCGACTCCCCCCAGGCAAGAGGGGAGGAACGTTTAAACTTCCATTAAAAGCCCTATGGGTAACAAGGGAAGAATCTTGGGAAAGGATCTCATAGAGGGAGGAATCCACCCTTCCAGGACAGTTAAAATGCAATTTATTTATCAATTATTTATACTTATTGACTAAATCAAGTTTTTTCACTGAGATTATTGTCTGGAAACTGATCGCTTGAGCGTTTGCACAGCCCCGGGATGGTGGACCAATGAGAAACCAGTGGGGGTTGCTAAGTGTGATGACATTGAAATCAACAGTTTGTTTCAAAATGGTGATAGAGCTCAATGAAGAGATACAAACCGTTGTAACAATGCCATTTGGTAATGGCTACCCAATAGTTAAAACATGTATCAAAGGTCTACACACCCAGTTTACAGCAACAACCATAAACACTTCCCAATGAGTGTTGCCAGACCTTATTCACAAAGTGAATTTTAGGTCTGGTTACACTAGTATGCATACGTATGTATGCAGATAATTCTATTTAATAGCAAATAGTCGTCAGGTCAATTTCTTTCCATTGATTGCATTTCGGCCAAGGTTCCGTCTCTTTCTCTTCACACGGACATAATAGGTAAAAACAAATTGGACTACAAATGGCAACCAGACTACAGATACCAAAATACTGTGCTGTTGCCTACAGATATCTGTTTAGCGAGATTAGAGAGGAAGTAAATTAATACACAGCCTCAACACTGGGTAACTTGATAGAAGATACAACGTACAGCAAATATACAGTATCAGTAGCCAACTGTGACCCTTGGCACTTGGCTTTCATTGTCACCACACTAACACATTAAGTTGCCATGTATGATCAGGACCGGTGCACAAAGCTTAGCGGTAGGCATACTAGATAACCTCACACATACACATGCACTCAAAGTGCCTAAAATATAGTATAGCCTGGTCTACATATTTGCCTGATTTCTGTATTGTACTAACACAATAGGTTTGATCAAAATGCTACAGTAGATCTTAACAGGCAAACATGCAAACCAACCATACATACTAAATACAATTCGGAATGTACAGTAAATACAGATTGTGCTGTTCTTTATTACATAAACAGGACATAACGTAATACTGTAGTCCTCTTTCTTCTGTAAGATGCCACACAAACTGCCCACACCACCAGCAATGAAAGACAACACGTAATGTCTCTGCTCATGTGGTTTCCTGTTGCAGTGTCCGGTTTCACTGTGAATGTCTGGCACATTGCACATCTTTGAGCGTTCAAACAAACAAGGGATGGCCAACATTGTCCTCTGTCAGTGAGTACTGAGAGGTGCGGAGACTTCCAGCCTGCGGTTTCGGCTGGTAGTAAGCAAACAGCGTTTTAATGGATGCTGTACAGCACCTGTACGCACTGTAATCTCATAAGATCTCACTATGCCTGCCTGTGTAGGCATGTGCATTGGTAGGCAACTATGACAAACAGGTTGACAAATCCTGGCTAATGAATCCTATAGTGTTGGCAGGTGAGCACGTCAGTGAATCTTGTCTACACTTACTGGTGCTTTGTTTTCTAAAGTAAATACAGGCTAGTACAATAATGTAATTCGACCTGGGAAATATATACCGGGAATTGTGCAGACATTTGCACAAATTGCTTTGGTTTTATGTGGCTTTTTTCTTGAGACACTATGAATTACTGCAACCCCTACTTCCTTGAAAATACTCCAATAACGTGCTAGTCCCAAACAACTTGTATAACAAAATATTTAGAATTCAGAGCACATTGCTGACTCTACACCATCATCACTATAACATAGGCAGCAGTTTACAGACTTTCTGTATTTAAACAGAAAGCCGCCATCTGACTAGCAGTACACTCTGTCTGCTGGTTGAAACTGTGTCTGA
>JAOEGT010101811.1:0-13121 GCA_025447795.1 Speoplatyrhinus poulsoni
TCACTCTATATATCTCACTATCTCTATATCTCTCTCTCTCTCTCTCTCTCTCTCTCTCTCTCTCTCTCTCTCTGTGCCCGATTAGCCTTGCTAGTACAGTAGAGTTGTCACCCTGGGGCATGGAGACAGAGTGCTTCAGTCTTTTCTATTGCCAGGATTAGTCACAAATACTGATTCAAATACAAAGTAGTCTCCCAGCATGGTTCTGCATTTATGGCTCATTCACACTTTAAATGGGTACAGAGGCAGAGAAGTATTCATTGTCCTCTTACATCTTAACTTCTTAAAGGCTTAGCGGTTAACCATGCTGTTGCTACAGTAGTACTTTACCTCTTTAATAACGGTAAATGCTTCACTATCTTATGAGAACTTGCTCAAAAGAACAAGGGTTAAAGATTTAAGAGGGAGGAAAAAGACTGGAAGAAAGATAGAATTGCCTGATCTCCTTGTGAGAGAAACAATAAACACAGATTAATCAGAAGAGCACAGTGGGTGAAATGGGCTGTGACCACTGTAGCTATGATTACTATGGTATATTTCAATATGAAATTAATAATAAGCTACTCAGTGACCTCATTGATTATTTAGACTCATGCTATTAAACGGACTTCACACTGTGACAATACATTGATTTAGTACCTACAAGGTCATTTCCTATCTAGCTAAAAACCCATGTGTTTCGCCCAAAAAAAACTATATATAAATATATAAGTTCTGTGTGGTGCAATACAGACAGAGAACATAGCAAATAGTTAATTTGTGTGGGGATACCAAACACTTTTGGAGGGACTATGACTCCCACCACTTTTATAACTTTAACAAGAACGTGGCATATGGTGCACAGGTCTTGAGGTAATGTCTTAAACAACACAGCGGATCAGAAGCTAAGGTTAAATGGTGTCAGGTGCAACACTTGAACTCAAGCACTTTTGCTATAGAGACAATGGCGTTTTTCATCCAGGCTGTAGAGGCGTAAAGAATGGTTAACCAGATAGTTCCATGATCCCATAATGACTCTCCACTGATGGTATAGCTTTAACATTAACAGTGCAGTGCAGGGCAGTATTCTCATAAACAACTTGGGGAAGCTTTGCCACGACGGACATCAGGCTTGAAAATGTCATGATACTGTGCCAATAGATAGTTGCCGTGGCAGCTGTGTGCTTGCGTTACCGTATGATCACCCAAAATGTAAAAAGTTAACCTGCAGCCGCATTTACCGCCACAGATTATATGCAGTGTAAATATAGTTGACCCTTCACTGAATGTTCACGCCAGATGCTACTGTTATTGTGCTTCAAGTAATTATGCTAATATCTTTTTTCATATTCAAATTGTTTAAGATTCAGCCCACATACAGCAGAATGCTGCAAACAAACCACTTTCTGTCTGTTCACCCTCACAATGTCCTGCCTATAGCTTTAGACTGCATCCATCCTCTTTTGTGTGATGCCACAGAAGAGTTTATAACGCGGGGGACACTGTCCATAGACAGTGTGTAGGGGGTGGGTAGATTATGGTGTGATAGTATGAGTTTTGTAGAGAGAGCAGTATAGAGGAGTCAGTCACTACAGTGTTTTGTATTTCTTAAAACCATCAAGGGCTTGATGAATGTAGAGAAGAAGGCAATCTAGAAGCATCAACTAACAGAGGGGGAAATATCCAAATATTATTTGAATAAATATATTAAATATATTAAAAAGATTCAACATTCAACCAAGCGTTTCCATCCCATCCCATCCCATCCATCCAGTGTAAACACTGTTTGTGTAGCAATAGTGCAGAGAGCTGTGCCATTCTGTTTGTTGCTGTCTTGGGGGGTTGGACGTGACCTGTCACTGTGTGACTGAACACATGGCCTGACTCCTAATTCCGATCACATGCTCTGTCCTGACTCAGCAATAATTACCCACCCTCACATACTGTATAAATCCACACACATACACACCCACCAATACTGTACAGTTACTGTACAGTTACTGTACATCAACAAGATAAGAACCTACACTATATGTGTGCAGTGGTAGCCAGGGATGATTGTTTTTGAATCAGTTAACTTGGTACTGAGCACGGTACACTGCAGCCCTGCAGACATCAGGCTTGGATATGTGGTATATATGGTCTTTAATATAGGATGTGCACCCTCACTTCTGGCCAAACCTTTCCTCTCCACCCTCCCCCTCCCTCTCTTTATAAAGATATAAACTACACTGAAGCTAAAGTATACATTGAAACAACAACCGATGATTCTCAAGGTACAGTATTTAACTATAGGTTTTTAACATTGACGCATTAAGACACTCCCCCCCCCTCTCTATCGCTCTCTCTATCTCACTCACTTCCTCTCTCTCTCTCTCTCTGTCTCTCTCTCTCTCTCTCTCTCTCTCTCTCTCTCTAACACTCCTCCACCATCTTTGGAAAGACCTCCCAGTGAGGCCATTGTTCCAGATGTTTGGTTTGTCCTTTGATCTGTACTCTTGTTCAGACTTGCATCTTGGAGGACCTAAAATAGGAGCTTTGGCAAGTTGTGAGAAATGGACACTATTAAAATTGTTTAAGCAACTGTTTTAATAATTTAAATTAAATGTATCTAATACAGGTAATAACTTAGAAAACATACATTTGACAGTGTATAATCCTATCTAGTGTTTTAAAGCAAGGTATTTACATATTTTAGGTATTGGCTTTGATATTTAGCACAATAAGTGTTTTGTTTTAGTGTTAAGGCACAATGCACACAAGCACACACACACGCACATGCACACGCACGGTTAAGGGGATCGTTTTTTGGCCGACCAGACAGATTTATCAATGAAATGTCTGTCTCTGTAAACAACCACCACTGCAAAGCCAAAATAAAAGTAATGGATGTTATTCATCCCCACCGCAATGCTTTATTTAAACAATGTTGATTGTGGACATGTTTTTCATCTCTGATTGGCTGTTGTATAAGAAGAAGCCTATTATCGGGATACTAAATTAAAGCAGAACATTCTGTATTTTGGCAACTGCACTCTGTTTTGCAAATCAAAGTCACAGAATTAAAATATATTCCTTTGAACTGATGCATTTGTATTTATTGGTAAACCCTGTCTACGCAGAAAGTAAACCTTTCTGTTTTCCATGTGTTTCCCACCCTTCGTAATTCACCCATGTCCTTTGCCTTGTTGAAATACATCAGACACATGCATTCTTTCACAGCATGCAATATGATGATTTTTTATTTTAGTGCGGGACACAGCTAATACACACACACATAACATTCATCTACATTTAGATAGTGTGGGGTGATTCAGTTCAGCACACAACACTGTTATAGTCCTTTTTCACAGAGGCAGAAAGACATGCAAGAGAAATGTGTGTGTGTCTACTCAGATTTACAGATACAGCAGCTACTGTATGGGTTGCCTGTAACCCGTCTATAGAGAGAGAGGCAAAATAAGCTGAGCAGAGGGAAAGATAAGAGCAGTAGTGCAAGAGAACGCGAGCGAGAGAGAAGGAATTACAGTAAAAGGCTCACAGATGAACGACTAGCAGCGTGACAGTGATTTACACATTTTGACACGCTGCAAATTGAGTGAAGGCTGAATTTTAAAGGCTAAATAATGTGGCTCTGGCTCTGTAGCCTTTAAGGAGACAGTTGATGCAATGGTGTTAGCCAGGCCATGCAAAGATTTCTGGGATATAGTAATAGCTGATGTATATGCAAGGAAATGGCAAGTGTGCAAATGTGTGTGACTTTTTGATTACTTTGTTTACATCATTGACTGAATATATAAATGGACAAACCCTCACTGACGTCACCCATAGCTTTTCTCATGAACGGATTTGAACACTGCGCTGTGCTGGCTCTGGCCGTCGCCATCTTTGCAGTACCTGACTCCGCCTATTAACACCCCCCTATGCCCCCTATTCATTATAATGGGATGCATGTAGGCTATGGCTAATGAGTTATAAAATCATTTACCCCCCAGTACAGTTGTCATGAACGGGGAGACTAGCTATAGAAGCCAAATCCGTTTTTTGAACAAGGCTGTAAACATGTTTATTTTTGCTGTGAATTCGGACATTAACATTAACATGACCTTCCATTCATTAGCATTACGTAACTCCTACATATATTTACATTTACATTTACATTTACAGCATTTGGAAGACGCTTTTATCCAAAGCGACTTGCATGTAATACATTTGTCAGTAGTTGGACAGTTCATATGCCAGCAATTATAAGCAAACAATATTCTAAATAGAACAAATGCAGCATAATGTCATTATACCTATTACCACGTAATCAATCATATAAAGTGCAATAGGTAATGGCCTAGCTAATAACGTGCAATAGGTAATGGCCTAGCTAATAACGTGCAATAGGTAATGGCCTAGCTAATAACGTGCAATATGTAATGGCCTAGCTAATAAAGTGCAATAGGTAATGGCCTAGCTAATAAAGTGCATAAAAATTTTTTATAGTGTTAGAAGAGCATGAGAAGTAGTGTAAAACTTAAGAGCATGAGACGTTGACAAGGGGATTCAGAGATGACACTCTCAGATAGAAGAAAGTGCTAAGAGGTGGCGACGTCAAGGTACCAATGTGGATTGTGAAGAGATGTGTCTTGAGTCTCTTCCGGAAGATGGGTAGTGTTTCCGCAGTTCTGACTGTTGCTGAAAGCTCGTTCCACCACTGTGGTACCAAGATACATATGTCAGCAATAACAGGAAGCGGGATAGAAGATTTTAATTGGCAGTTAGCATGATCACTCACAAAATTCTAATTCTGGCATGACAGCATGTAGTGATGTATTTACAAATTTCCGTCTTTCCTCATTTCCGTTTTTCTTTTTAAGCATCCTACTTATTACTTACTTATCCTACTGTACTTATTTACCAGATATACAAGATCTGCCAGACTTGTGTCGTTTATATTATAACATATTCAAGTTCAACGTCCGATTTGTCATTGAGTTATGTAATTGGTTGTGCATGTCAATCAAAATATCTCTCCTGTCAAGTAGGCGGGTCTTGACGTAATTAGTCACCATTGTGTCCCAGACTTTACGCAAGTAACAGACAGACAAGTCTAAATATGTCTAAATAAGTCTAAATATGTGGCATTACTAGCAGAAACATCACAATACAATAGCCTCAAGTTGACAATGAGGACTTTAACCAAACATGAACTGGCTGTTCTTCCTGCCACCTTCCTTTATGTGAAGGTATATATAGGCTGTAATAGAACTATCTGAGACTTGCTTTTTACTTTATTGTACATTTAATAGCAATGCTAAAGTATTGGCTACTAACAAAGAGGAGAGAGATAATAAAACAGAAAGAGACAGGCGAAGGAGAGAGAGTGAAAGAGAGAGAGAGAAAGAGAGAGAGTGAAAGAGAGATCACAATCGTTACGAGAGAACTTGACAAAACCATTCCTCTTTAGATTGTTTAGCAAACGCAGAACACTGAATATCACATGATTGTGTTATCTAAGCCAAACATTAGACTGCGTATAAACCCAAACGTTACAGCTAATACATACACATGTACATCAGACACCACAGGAAGGAGAGAGAAAGCACAGAAAATAAAGTAAACTATCTTGAAATGACAGTTTATACCAGTGGTGCGAACGAATGCTAGACCACATTATAGACAAAAAAATAATCAAAGCTCATTCTCTCTCTTTATCCTCTGTCTCTACCTCTCAATCGTTTTCTGTCTCTCCCCTAATCAGAAACAGATACATTCTTGTAGAAAATAAATGGGGTCATAGAGCATATCTGCCAGGTTTCTGGAATGTGACACACTAGTCCTTCATAAGACCTCACTATTTCTGATAATGGTGAAGGCTTAGCTAGATTTGCCATTTATTAATAACAGCTGGCATTTATTGATAATATTGTAAACACAGTGAAAATGCATTTAGTTTAGAACACGAAATAATATACAATAATTTACTGTATAAGAACTTATTTCCAGGGAGATAAAGGCAGGGTCAGTTATTTTCAAGAACGCTTGATAACTTTATATTAATATAACAATATCACTCCGCAGCGCCACCCCACACATTGAAACGCATTGTGAAGCAATGCGTTGTCTTTGTTGTTGTGAGTGGTGTTGTTTACTTTCCTATTTACAGAGCCAGGGCTGTCTTGAAGTACCGGGCAACTTTTTCAGCACAGAGAATGGAAAGCTAGCGATATGCGAAGAGATATTTGTTGAATTTTACAAAAAGTGTATTAGCTTTCAATTAGCTTGCAATAGCTGATTATACCTTTTATGTTTGTCCTTGGAAACACCCATATTTACTTCTAATACATGTATTTAAAGACAAATACCAACTAAACTATACTCAGGTGGGTGAAAACAATAAAGCACAGGCTTATCATGACCCATTTCTGTCAATTGCTGTCAACCAAGACTAAAACAACCAAAACAACCCCAGTGAAAGCCATTGTTGACCATATTTCTTTGAAATGTCATGCTTTGACACGAGTCCTCTTTTAAACCATGTTCACTTTCCCACTATTCCAATTCCTCAGTAATTTCCAAAGAACTGGGATTAAGCTACTTAACATAGATGTTGTCCACTGTTCCATTGTTAGTAATTGGGTATTTGTGTAATCTTGTGTTCCAGTCTCCTCGGTGGCATATAGATCTGGAGGATTGGGCCAGCGAGAGCCATTCTCTAGAAGAGGAGGCCAGAAGGTTCCTCAGGTATATCACTACTCCACAGGTGGGTATCTGTTGTAGTTTTAACATCAAAACAAAACTGCATTTTGATTGATTAAAACAAGGTTGTTTGCACCCCACTAACTACCGTTTAGATGGCACATGTACAGTAGCACAGTGTGAATAGTCATCTGAACAGGTCACCGTTTAGGAATTATGTGAACCTCTGAGTTAAATCTCTAGAAATAGATTTGTATGACTCGTAGCTTCATTTAATGGCTAACTGATTGAAAAAAAACAAAAGGGTGACAAGTTGGATTAGTTGAGTACATCAAGTATTTGGATGTTGTGTTAATGTATCAGCATGACCAACTTAAAGCAGTCTCTTAATAAAGAAATGACATATGATGAATGAATACAGTGGATGTTATTGATTCTATTCTATCAATATCTAGATAAAACATTTGTCATATACAGTATATTCAAAGTAACCAATTTTTCATATGTCAATGTTAACAGCCCATGTTTAAACCCATAGGCATCAATATGTGATATGTTAAAATTACCTTTTGATAGAAGGCTTGAATGCACTTTATCCTAGATGTAAACTTTCTATATCCTTTTAAGTATACTCTGGGACCATAGAAATTCCTTTTACAATATTTACAGAACAATAAAATCTTTTAGATGAAACAAATTTCCACGGCATTAATCAGATGTATAAACCAATATGAGAGTGATGAGTTAGAAGATTTCCCTATAGTATATTATTTTGACAAGTTTGTTGTTTCATTGCAGGCATGTATCCGTCAATCTGTGATGGGGCTTCTTGACATTCACAACACCCCGAATATGTTTGTTTTGCTTGATAGCACAGACATAATTCATTACTCTATTGATTACCATACAGATGGGATTCACAGCCTCGCTATTCACCCTTAATCAATAAGATGTGCTGGTTTGTTTGTTGATCTGTGTCAGTGTTAAATAACTACACATCGATTAAGATGTTCACATCTTAGCTGGAAATTGAGGAATGGAGACCGTGTGGGATGTGTGCGTCCTTTAAGTTGTTTTCAAGGTGATACGCTCCCTTTTTGGATGACTAAGCACTATCTATGGTTTCTTTGCGCACGTGCGTGTGTATGTGCATGTGGGTTTGCAGCCATGCCCGCGTTGTATCTGGATGTGGGGGAACTGTCCATCATCACATGGGAGACAGGCGGTGCTTCCTCCAGACGCTGTGCCTGGCAGATCAGTCTATAGCAAGTCAATGGAAGTCAGTGACACATATACACTCAGTCACACACACGCACACTGCTGCCACATACAGAGATACACAACTAATAAGCTTGTGTGTTTTAGACAGAGCTTATAACATTAAAGCTCAATTCCTTGATTTCCCCATAGCACACCCAATGCAAAAGACCATGCTTACTTTTAAATGTGCAGGCATGCACAGAAGTGTAGCTGGGTTGTAAGGGAGGGGTAGAGAGGAATGCAAGCCACTCAGCACTCAAGTGTGGGAGGGGTATACACCACTCTCAAACCAAAAAGACACTTGATTAACCCACAAGAAGACAAATGCATGTGCTCCTTTAAAGGTATAGTCATTAATTATGGAGACAGTTTGTTGGTGTTCAACCCTGAAATCATGACAAATCAAAGTGAGCCAAGATTAGCATAAACGGTTTAGCTAAAGTAGCCACATTGTCTATTTATATCTTACTTATTATGGCCATATAATTCAGACATATCAGATAATAGCGATGGTTAAATTAGCTGGATTACCTTATGAAATGTCTTCCACACGAGTGGTACAGCTGAGGGTCAATAACAGTAGTGTACTGTATAGTAGTATGGTAGATTCCTGTTGCATCGTCCCTTCGGGAGCCATAAAGCCACCTTCTATCACAATATTTTTTTAAGGAAATAGTAGGAGAACACAGCACACTGTACTGTAACGCTACTAATTTAAACCAGTTTGGCTGTGGCTCATGTAAGGCTTCTATGCCTCACGAGTTTTCCATACAGTTTTTTCCCCAAAAAGGGGAGCTGTCAGGTCTTCGGGTAGGTCGGACCCAAACGCGCGACAACTGGGCAGGTAGCGAAACTGATAGCAGTTTAAGCTACAAACAGTATCACACACCAAAGACGAAAAGCAACGAATAGACATTTAACCGACACGGACACCACAAAACAGACAAACTAAAATAGACTAATACGGGGCTGGTCATTGGGTAGGGGATAACGATAGGCAGGTGTAACTAATGAACAATCAACACGGGGCAGGCATGGGATGAAACAGATCAACAGAATACAGGACAACAGGCCAAAGCACAGAAACAAACAGAACCACAACAAAAGACAGGGCAACGGTGAGAGCCTACTCTGGATGACGTTTTACCGGTCTAACGTATAGGGTGCTCCCTCAGAAGCTCCGCCCTACACATTGGAAATGCATTGCGACTAGGATATTGTAGTATGCACCACTGTGTTTATGTTCCTATTTACAGAACCAGCAGGGCTCTGTAGAAGTAGCAGATTATTTTTTAAGCATGCACAGCAAATGGTAAAGTAACGAGCCGCGAGAAGATGTTTGGTGGATTTGGCAAAAAGTGTATTATCTTAATCGCTTACTATACCTTTATCACAGGTATTGTTTTCTAACAATAATACAGGTTTTCATTTGATTTATTACACTGTCAAGACTGAAATACTTCAGATTTCTCAGATTTTGTAATGTTTTCTCATTGAGAATAGCAATATAATTATTGACAATTGTGCTTTTCTATGTAAACTACATTGTGTGTCATTGAATGGTTCCTGTTCTTACAATGGCCCACATTTGTTTGTAGTTACATAGATTTTTTTGCATTCACATATTAGCCTAGCATTATCACTGAGTTTCACTGAGTATAGCCTCAAACAAATACACACTGGGCAACATACAGGGCTATCCTGTCATATGTATGATTTCAACAATACAATGAATAGTGGGTTAAGTCTGAATTTTGAAGGATGGTGGGCACAAATAATCTATGTATTTACATAACTGTAAACAAACTCTAAAACAAGGGTTTTTACATTACTTGTTTTTGGAAGGGGCCATACTGAGCAGAAAAAATTAGCTGGAATTTATTTAAGATGTATGCTATGAAACTAGTTTAATAAAAACATACTCTAGACTACTCAACATGCTGCCCTACTTATATATCTATACATAGCAAACTGTATACTATGATGTACAAAGTAATTCTATTTTGATATACTGCGGGCTCATTCTGAGCTGGCTGTGGGTTTTTGGCAGACCTTCGCAGGGTTTTGACAAACCTCAGCAGTAACAGTAACACACTTCACATCATATTCGCTATAGGATGATTCTCTGGACACCAAACTGCGAAGACTCTCAACCTGCCTTATTCTCTCCCTACATATCATGCTGGTGTGTCCCTCTGCTGTTGACAGTAGAGGCTTGGGAGCAGCTTCTAATCACATACAGCTGCACAAAATGATGAATCATCCCCCACCTCAGTGCTGCGCACACACGCACACACATACCACCAGGGTTATCAGCTTTGGCTTTTACAGGATGTTTCAGAGTTTACCTATAGGTCGATAATCCACTTGAAGTAAACTCAAATGGCTTTAAAGTAATGTTGCCGTGTACTTCCTGGACTTCAAACTAGGAAAATACGCGCACGCGATCACACACACACACACAAACACAACCCCAGGGTCAAATATACAGTGTAAGCACATACAGTATAAAAACACAGATGAACAGTGCTCTTATGGTAAAGGCCAAGAACAAGGTGCAGTATGTTGTTTAAACTGGACATATGAGATACATCTAATTATTGCACATACTTTATGTAAACATACAGAAAATGATTTCTACACATACTGTATATTGTGATTGAGTTTTATAAGCAGACAGGATGAGACACTCAAAAAACAGAGGAGATTCCTTGGCTTATTCTCCAGTGCTATACTTTGGCAAATGGATTCATATCAATATATAAGTCTCCCTATAGCATCTGAATAAAGCTGAATTTGATCGTGAATGGATTCAGAATGTATTACAAACCCTTTACTACCAGCTGTATTGTCAAGGCTGGAGGATTTACTTATTTCTTATTTGATATTTATTTTATTTATTTATTTTATTTTATTGTTTATTTAGAATATTTATATATATTACTTATTATATTTAATCAGACCCTTTCTCACTGTCGCAGAAAGGAAAGGTCACAAAGGGTTGACAATATATATAAATCACAACCCCCAGAGTAGATTTGTATGCATACATTTATGTGTGCACTATTAATGTGACAAACAATTATTCAACGTTGTTTGTTCCCATGAAGTTCTTTAAAGCTGTTAGGTTTTAAGTAAATTGTTCTTGTAAAAGTATAGATTTTTTAGGTTTCCAAGGACGGTTGTGATAACTACGATATATTATTAACATGAATGATAAGCGAGCATTCTAAGAGGAGGTATTCATATTTCATAATATGATGATAACAACATGGGCCGTATACTGTACGTAACGATGTGACTAATGCTGCTGTAGATTGCGCTACAGTTACAGTTTCTACCCTGTCCTTCAGGTTTCGTGTGAGTCAATGGCCAGTGAGTTCAGAGGTCACAGGGAGCCTGGAGGCCCATGGGCTGTTTGTCTGGACCCCAAGTACAGCCTGGCCCAGAGGATACATGACAAGAACTGCAGGGCATACTCTCTGGGGTGGGCGCACACGCACGCACGCACGCATGCACGCACGCACACGAACACGCGCGCGCACGCGAACACACGCGCACGCATGCACACACACACATATATATATATATTGAACCATGCACCAGGGCCTCGTTGCCTCTGTCCAATGGTCTGTCTTGTCTCCCTGTATTTAAGCCCTTGTGCTTTCCACACTCTTGTCGATCTTTGTTGCTTGTACTCTGCAGTGCATGTTCCTGTATTCCAGATTTAACCTTTTTACTTTTGAATCTTTTGATCATGAGTTGTGTGTTTGGGTCCTAACCTTCCTCCAAGCCTTACATGCATACATGCATACATAAATACATACATTATACATGTATACATACATGCATACATACATACATACATACATACATACATACATACATACATACATTATACATGTATATATACATACATGCATACATACATGCATGCATACATATATGCATTATACATACATACATGCATGCATACATACATGCATACATACATACTGTACATACATGCATATATGCATTATACATACATACATACATACATACATACATACATACATGCATGCATACATACATGCATGTATACATACATGCATACATATATGGATTATACATACATACATACATACATACATACATACATACATACATACAGTACATACACACATACATACATACATATATACATACGTACGTACGTATATATGCATTATACATACATACATACATACATACATGCATACATGCATTATACATACATACATACATACATACATACATACATACATGCATTATACATACATATATGGATTATACATGCATACATACATACATACATACATACATACATGCATTATACATACATACATACATACATACATACATACATGCATACATGCATACATATATACATACATACATACATACATGCATTATACTTACATACATATATGGATTATACATGCATACATACATACATACATACATAAATATATACATATATGGATTATACATACATACATACATACATACATACATACATACATACATACAGTACATACACACATACATATATACATACGTTCGTACCTATATATGCACTATACATACATACAGTACATACATACATACATACATACATACATACATGCATTATACATACATACAGTACATACATACATGCATACATACATACATACGTACGTATATATGCATTATATATACAGTATATACCTGTATAAACTGTACATAACATGTTAACACATTGTAACACATGTATTCATGCACATTCAAACATTTACATACATGCCAATCAAAACCTATAAAAACCTAAGACATTTATAAATAAAAACATAGCAGTAGAACATAGCACAGAAACTACCACATGCCCACCAAATCTAGTCTCTTTGAGTGGCGCGTAAAGATCAGGTCAGTGAGGCTGGCGAGGTATTTGACCTTGTACAGGCTCAATCACTCTACATCATCTGTGACTGCACTAATTACACACTGGTCTCTGGTGTGATGGAAAGAAGTGTATGAGGTCAGAGAGAGGGTGGAGGCTATTCATTTGGCTGTTGAGAGATGGCCCAGGTGGGCTGGCATTAAAGAACAAACCCTGACATGGTAGAGAGAGAGAGAGAGAGAGAGAGAGAGAGAGAGAGAGAGAGAGAGAGAGAGAGAGAGAGAGAGAGAGAGAG
>JAOEGT010101832.1:0-13121 GCA_025447795.1 Speoplatyrhinus poulsoni
GTCTTGTATGCCAGCACCAGTGCCTTGAATTGGATCCGAGCTGTAATAGGGAGCCAGTGCAGTTCTCGGAAGAGGGGGGTTACATGGGAGAACTTGGGCTGGTTAAATACCAGGCGAGCTGCAGCATTTTGAACTCGCTGCAAGGGTCTTGTACAATGACCATTGTATCAAATCGTTTCTCACACCAACATCTGTTATGATCTCTATCAGGCGGCAGCTGATTATAAATAAGACATTATTAAAACCATTATTAGCAGAGCAGGTGTTATTAGCAAAAGGTGTGAGAATGAGAAAACTGATCTAAAATCAGCAAAATACCAGAGAGTGTGATATGTCTGCCTATAAAATCATATTTGCTTTGGGATTTTTAATTTAGTGAGCCAGGGAGAGAATAACGCAAATGGAAGAGGGGGCGGAACACAAATGGATAGGAATACTGTTATGTTGCTGGAGTAGAAGTAATTTCACCATCCCACAGAGTGATAGACAGACGGCAGCTTGGCTTGTCAGAAACACAGTTTTGCTGTTGTGCTTAGAGACCAAAGTGACATGCAGTCAACGTACTGACAACATAATGAATAGTGCCTCGCGATGATCTACCTGAATCGTGAACAACAAGGCAAGCAATACGTCCCCCGAGATGACGAGCATCCTCCAACAGTCCTGAGTGATAACAACATCTCATGCAATACATGGAATGAACTTGAAGAAGAGTGGCTGGTGAACACACCAAAAGCAGAGGACTCCAATCTGAATGTGTGGGGCGCTGGAGGTTTGACTGGAGATTGTACTGTTACTGCAGCATACAGATGGTTGAATATACAGTAGACCATTAATATCTATCAGTTGTTATTAACACTTAAATGGTAAAGTCCTCTATTGCAAGCTAATTGCAAGCTAATTGCAAGCGAATACACATTCAGTCAGTCAAATTCACCAAATATGTCCTCACATTGCGCTAGCTTACTGTTCTCTGTGTGTGTTGAAAAATCCAATACTTCTACACAGCCCTGGCTACGTAAATAGGAACATAAACAAAGTGGCGAACACCGCTCGTACAACAAAGTCGTAGCACTACGCTTTTCTTCACAATGTGTTTCGATGTGTGAAGTGGTGTCGCGGATAAATATTGTTTTGATTTGAGCTCAAACTTAGCAAGCGTTCTCAAGAATGACCTTTAGATCGCTCCCGTTAATCAATAGGGATAATTGCATAGGTGTGATGATATACAGTACAGTATGTATAGCAGTGAAAAACCATTGAATTGTTGCTTGCTTTCTTTTTGTATTTAGTATTAGAAATGTTTAATTACCTTTATTTAGCCATGTCACTTATTTGAGAATCACTTCTCTTCTACAATAATGATCTAGGCAGGTAGCCAAGAGCAAAACTAGGTTGACAATTATAAGGCTAAAGATAATGGGAGGCTAAGGGGTGAGGAACACATACAGTGACTAAAGATACTTTGTTTAGCTAGTTTGGTGCGTAGTGAGTTTGTGGACAAACTAGTAATGGAATCCATAATGTTTGAGTCCACCTTTAAAGTTGTCTGATATACCACAAGCTTTGATCCTAAATGAAAAGCTCTGCTGCAGGATGGAAATTGAACCCACAAGTGGGAGGTGACCACCCTATCATTTAGGTGGATAGGTGGTCAGCCTAATCTGCTAGCTAACACTATACCAATAATCATGAACAACCTTGCTACATACAGGCCTTCACTATTAAACATATTGCAGTAATGAAATGCCCCAGAGGAAATACACCAAAAAGTGTGGAGGCATTTGACAGACAAGCTGCTACAGTATACTGAAACGAAAGCATTAAATAGCACGGGTATAACAAACATTCACGCAGAGATTAAAAACGTAAGATCTCTGTTAGGAACCTTTAAACTCGCTTGAGATAAGTGGATTACTAGATGGGGTGGAACTATCAGCTTCTCATCCTGTTCATGTTCACCAACCAACATTGTTGAGTCAGACACCAAAATAACACCACAATCAGCCCTTGCATACCGTCTTTAGGTGCCTAGAAGGTGTCTTCTAAAAGAGCAGGCCGAGCTGACTAAAATCCCTTTATAGTGTGACTGCTATGCTATTCCACATCATCCTCTCAAATTTCCTTCTCTCACTGCTGGCCCTGGGCTGCCAGTCAATCAAATCTGGATCAGGGTTAATAGCATATATACTATGGATTATGCCTAAGGAAACCACTATTGGTGTGGAATCTTAAAACCATCACAGTCAGGCATATATACGGCACTTGGAAAATTGCCTGTGTGTGTGCACGTGCAAATGTGTGATAAAGCAAGCTAAGCCAGCGTGGAGAGGATGCTGCTGGACCGAGAAGAGAGTGCTCGAGTGAGAAAGAGCGGCTGTGCACTAAACCCGTGTTCAGACATGTACAGGGCTGCAAGAGGTCAAGAGACAGGCCAGCTTTTCAACGAAAACACTTGTTCATACTAGAGGTGCAAGAAAATATCCATACACCCAAGTATCGCAATGTTACGTTGCGCGATACTGTATTGATTCTCTAAAACACTGTACTGATTAAACTGAGAGGAAAGAGGAAAGATGCCTGTTATCAGATTTAGCTTTAAGATACTTTCCATCTGCAGTCCCTGAGCAAGTTTACAAAAGTGTTTGTTATTTTTTTGCAGTGGAGTCACACATTAGCATTGCTAGGACAGTTGTCCACAAATTTGAAATGGCAATATATCGCCTTGCTTACAGTACCACAATCAATCGAACCGTGGCTAATGTATCGTGACACGTATCGTATCACCAGATTCTTGCCAATACACAGCCCTAGATTATAGCAAAGGCTTGGCGCGGTGTCCATCGATGAGCCTGTAATATGGCCAGCTTGGTCACTATTCTCAGAAGCAGGCTTGTGTTGGATATGCACATTAGATAACTGTACCAAGAAAACAACAAGAACAACTAAACTACACAGAATTTTAGGAGTTGAAACTCAACTTACGTGTCCACAAAGCCTCAACTTGCAATGTCAGCCTCAAGCTGTAATGTCAGCGAACATCACATCAGAACTGTAGCTCAATTTAGGGTCTACCCCTCTTTTCACTAGAAAGACATTACATACGAACCTCGTCAAATAAGCATACAGATTTCACATGTCCCTAGGACATCCGCATCATGCACTCTAAACCATCCTCCAGTATTCATTAGCCAGGCTGGAGCTGCTACTGAGTGCATTTGGCACAAGTCCCTCTATAACTGGGTGTCACTGTAGAATTAGCCCATGCGGGCTCCCGTAATAATGACCTGTCACAGCATTCAGGTCAACGGTCTCTCCACTGAAGGCCTCTGACATGTGCGCTATCTTGTAGCAAACAGGGGCAGTGTGGAAGAGCAAAAAATTATGCTTTCACAGCAGTGACATCAGCCAGCTATCAAGCATGTGCATGCAGCACGTGCACGCACGCACACACACACACACGCATTATGTAACGGCATCTGGGGTTAAAAAAAGGGAAAACCTTTAACTAGCATTGACATGCCATTTATATACATGATCACAGCACTACATGAAACATGACATTAGCCAGCATTTAGCCTAAATACAGAATCGCAGCAGATACTCAAATAAATATGCCTCATATTAAAGTAAGCATTTTATATATACTGTAGCTCTGAAATGGATCAATGGCCTGGATGAAAATCAGCTGTGCAACAAAGTGAATCATTTGAGAAAAGGCCTGTACAGAACAACACGGCCTATCTTTAGACTGCCTTTGATTGCTGACAGAGCTGGCGATAGCCAATGAGAGCAGCCCTCGCTGAAGCCCCTATGCCTCTCCTTGTCCTGTGGCTACCAACACAGGCCAAGGGGAGATGGAGGGCCCATTATATTATCACACCACTGGGTCTGTGTGATGTTTCACTAGGTTCTCATGGGAGAATGTCTATGTGGCTGTTTAATCTGAGCACACCCCCGGAACAGTTATATTTAATATCGATTTCATTTCATCCATTTTTAACATGCATCAATCTACGGTAAAATAGCCATTATATTATTTATGACCACTTATTTTTTACACATCTCAAATCGTGTTTCATTTATGCTGCTGTAACATTCATCTGCATTTCTAGAATAATCTTTTACATTTGGAAAAGGTAGCTAAGCAAACGAAACATGTGATTTACTTAGCATTAGGGTATTAAGAAGTGCACCCTTTCCTGATAAATAATACAAGTAAACAAAAAAACACATGCACCCACACACACTTGTAGCCGTATTATGTGAAGAGGGACACTCTCCTAAATTAATCTGTGCGTGTAAATGTCATCAGGAAATGTCAATAGCTTTCTGAGGCCTGTTCAGAGGCCAGCTCACGGACACCTTTATTTCCTGCTTCATCAATAAAACAACTGAGGGAATACCATTCATGACAACACAATGATGGGGTTGATGATCATAACATGGCTGCCATATGGCAGAAAGGACTACTACAAAGAAAATGTCTTCCCTATAATATACAAAGAACAACCATAATATAATGGTAAATAGAATTCAAAGGCTTTCTAACGTGACGTCAGAGGTCATCTGCACCGGAGTTAAGTCGTGTGTGCGTGTGTGTGTGTGTGTGTGTGTGTGTGAGGGACGACATTATTTTGGAACGTTTATAAAATCACCAAATAAATAATGTGAATAAATAAATATGAATTGCTTCCATATTCATAACATGTTTCAGACGGCTTATCATCACTGTACTGTGTAAACCGTCATGCCACTGAAATTGCAATTTTCAAGGATTATTATTTTGTGAACAACAATTCAATTCGCTGACTGTATAAGCAAAACAAGTATCATTAGTCTTCAAGGATGGCAAATGGGGAGAGTTGAATGTACATGGGAAACTTTCAATACCGTAATTTCCCGGCTATTAACCGCGGTTAATACATTGATTTTGCCATTTTATTATTATTTTTAAGGTAATCCGGGGATATTAATTATACATCCAAAACTATAAATGTTTTGCTATGGTAGTAGGACAATCTGACATTGTAGAGGGCTTTCACATGGGAATTGGCATCCCGCTCTCCGTCCTGCCTGCCTCTCATGTGAAAGGCAAATCTACAGCAGTCACAGAAGTGATGCGTCTGGTTTTGAGGTAACCATGAGAACAGAACAGTAAACAAACCATGTAGATGAACCAAAAGATAGATGTATTTACAGACTCTACATAAACCTAGCCTACTTTATTTATGCATTAAGACAACATATACGGTGAATATGATATACATTTAATTTGTGCATTTTCTTACATGGGTTTAAAAATAATACCAACTTTGTCCAATAAACATGTCAGCCTATTTTGCACATTCTCTGTCTGGTATGGTCTGGTGTTGGCTACGGTAAAAGCTTGTGAAACGTGATTTTAAAAATGGATAATTTTATGATAATCCTGTCAGTTGGTTCGGCTGTGCTGCTTGCTATCTTACATGCCTACAAGCAAATGTGGGTCCCGCCGCGCCGCCACCTCAAAAGTTAATGTATTATATCTGATTGTATCTCGGAGACGGGCGGCCGCGTGTTCTCAATTCATTTGCACTTCAAATATTTTCCATGGGTGTCCATGATGGCCCACAAACAAAGCTTACTACTATTACTACTACTACAAAGCATACAGTAGGCTACTTACCACTCTGTTGACAAACAGCTATCCATACTTTTTGTAGGCTACATTTCAATAAGCAGATATAGAAACAATATTAGTATTTCTGATTAATCCAGGTATCCACACTCATGTCCAACCGTTTACAGTCTTGCCGGCTTCGGATCAGTCTGTGCGGTAACATGTACAACTTAAAATTAAATGCAATGCAAGCTGTCCACGCGGTTATATTTTCTATAGCATGCTGCTAATCGTGACTGTGCGGTGCACGTTGAGTGCTGGCCCACCAGTGTGTTGCATCCATAGGTTGCTCCAGGCCCTCTCGGTCGAAGATTAGTCCACAATACATCTCGGGGCCCTCTCGGATCCACATACATTCAGGAGTCGCGTTTCAAACTCTGTACTATACTTGTGCAGGAATAAGGTTTTGTGATCTGATAATGCATGCAATATTCCATATTGCCAGTGTCATGACAAAGAGTGATTGCCCGATAGAAAGTGGCACCCAGAAGGAACCACATAATGCTGCCAGCAGCCCGGTCAATTTGAGAGAAGCACGGAGCAACGGATCAGAGAGAATATAACATCTTTGACTCTACACGCCAAACACATGATTTGCTTTAATCTTAATGGTGATCTGGCGAGATTATGCAGCCTACTTCTCTAAAGACCAAGCCAATGCTTTTTACCTGCCGGTAGCCTACTGACTATTTATAATATAAGGGGCGGTCGCAAACTGAACTTGGAAATAAATGAAGAATAGAAAAGGAAAATGATTTGGCCTTTTTTGAGTGAAATCCAGGTAAATCCATCTGGCAGTAGTGAAGACTATAGAGTAGGAAGCTGCACAAAATACACATCACTTGAGCATGTTCACGTATCTCCTGCAAGCAGATATATATTAACGTTTTTTTATTCATGCTGTTTGCGACTTGGCTTGTTAATAACACAGTGGCAACCAATAGTAACAATTGACGTAGCCTAGCTAGCGCATACCGGTATGTTGAAGTGGCTGGTGTCAGACTTTAATTTTTCTCTTTTTTTTTTTACATAAAAATGCCCGATGACGTAACATTGAATAAACTGCGGTTAATACACGGGTGCAGTTAATAGACACGTTTATTTATAAAAATTACAAAAAATACTGACCTGCGGTTAATATACGGTGCAGTTAATAGTCGGGAAATTACTGTAGTTTTCCAAGGTGCTTTATAATACAGCAAATATAGACAACATATCTATATTTATTGTCTATCTGGCACTTAACATATTCAGCATTTTAATCTGTGATCCAATGTTGGAAAAAATGAATGCAGAATTTCTTACTTAAAACAAAGGAATTACCGTAGAGATGGTATTTTTGGAGTAAGTGACACTTATTGCTTGTGTTGTTCAAGAACCATTTTAATGTATATTTATTCATTCTGTGTTAAATATACATTAAAAGGGATGAGATGATCCCATTTAATTCATATATTTCAACCTCTATCTACAGATGACACAAAGGGCGTGAAGATATGTTGCCATTGTAGTATTTGTTCTTGGCTGGGCTCTACTTTTTGAGTGTACATGATGTGTTCATCTGAAGCAGTGAATGTGGGCGTTGTGTGTATGTTCAGCTATCTTTCACAGTAATCAGTGTCAATCATATTTATAGCATGGCTTTATAAGGCAACCTGATATAAATCAATCTGAAGAAAGCTTGCTGATATTTGAACTCAAAACAAAAACACCCTTCAATATGATAGTGTGCTCCCTCAGAAGCTCCGCCTCCCACATTAGAAACACACTGCCAAGGCTAGGATAGTGTTGTATGTCTGCATTCCCATTCGGAGAACCAGGGCTGTGTGGAAACACCAGATTATCCAGCTAGCGGAATTCAACAAAAGGTGCATTATCCTGCGATCACTGACTCCACCTGTCAGTACCTCGATGTAGGAGGTGAGCTCTGGGTAGACCCTGTAGGGTCCCAGCACGTGGGACAGCGAGGTGGAGCAGGGGAAGCTGGAGGTGACAGCGTGGGTCACCTGGGGCAGGGAGAACACCTTGAAACCATGCTTCTCATACAGCTCCCGGAGAGCCTCGTCCGCCTCCTCCTCGCCTTCACTCAGAATGTTGCCCACCACGTAGAGACACGTCTCCACTGGCCTCTGTGAAGATCTGTCAACGCAACACACACACACACACACACACACACACACACACACACACACACACACACACACGTGTTCACATACGCAGCCAAGGCACACAGCAACTCCCAGGACACTTGATTGATTACTGAATGTGGTATAATATATATGCTACAATACTGTAATGGTACTTACATAGACCCCTGTAAGCATGTCAGCACTATCAGGAAGTGGCTCTTAACTGTGTGCACTGCAGCATGCTACTGCAGTACTTTATTTATGTTTATTTAAGTAACAATAGCCTACTTAGTAAACAGATTTACAAGACAGCTTTTAATAACTTGACAATCCTAACAAAACAAATATATTGATTCTTGAAGACATCATATTACATTGCATACATTTTTCCCCATATCCCTATATGATGAAATGATGATATATGATCTCACTTATGTAGAATAAGACAAATGTCTTACTAATAATGTATTTGTGAATAAAATAGTCATTATGTTGTACACGTTTGTAGGAGAGGTAGTAAAGAATGACATTATCACTGTTTATGGTAGGTTCCCTGGGGCGATTTACCTTTATAAATGCCAAACACTGTTTTCAGTAATATAATAGCAATATAAAAACCATAGTTGACAGTTAAAATCAGTCATCTTTGAAGCCAGTGTTTGCTTTGAAAGTCAGAGAGCACCAAACAATTCAATGCAGGGATTGTTGATGCACCAATCTGATTTCTTTTTTTTGTTGTACTTTTTATATTATTCATGAATGTAAGATCAGTTTTTAATCCAGGTAAAATCATTAAATCAAGAAAAGGCTGAATGAATGATGAATTGACAGCCATTTAATTTACAAGAAAGATCAGTTTTCCATATCAGCCATTAGAAAGGAAAATCGGACTACAGTAAAAATCAACATATTCTGATCCCTTAGCGAGCTATCAGTACATCCCTACTCTCTACTCTTCCATAGAGCTCTCAGACTCACTCATCCTCTACCCCTCAACCTACAGGGATGTTACACATACTTTGTGGACAGCTGTTTAAAATCCTATAGTGAGCTGAGAAGATTATATGATTATATATACAGTATATGATTATATGCTCTATTATGTAACCAAGAAAGGATACATTCACTCCTTTTGATTAGCTCCTCTTGAAGGCATCACATCTAACACTTTAGTTATTAGTTTGTGTGCTAAACATGTCACCAGAGCTGTTTTCACATCATTACATTGAACAAGAAGACGTCATCTTAGTTCCATAAACATCCATTTTAGAGACCTGTACCATTTGTGATGCAGCAAATACTGAGGTTAGTTTAAACAAATCATAGTCCAGTGTGCAAAGATATGCAAATCAGAGCGGGACCAGGTGAAATGAAGTGTATTGTTTTTTGACCACAATTCCTGGGGGGACGGTTGTGAGGGTATGGGGGCGTTTGGAATTTACATATTCTTAACATTCTGAGGAGAACTGTGCAGAGATAGTGTTAAGTGATTTTCTTACATTTTGGATGGAAACCGTATAAAAAAATATTATTCAACACATAATAAGGGATTAGAATTGGTACTGGAGGGTATCTTTGAAATACACATGAATAGGCTGTGCCCTCTTTGTGTAGTGGTGTATGACCATCAGGTGACAAACTGTCTATCACAGCGAAGGCACCAGTGGGTCTATGGGCTGCCTGCTAGTGGGAGAGATGGTCCAGATGGAATCCAGCACCACTCATCGAATCCCTGTCATCTTGGCATCTCACAATTATCACATCTTAACTCCCCTTTCCTTCTTTACTCAGCGCCACTTATCACTCCTATGGAAGGATTTTGACAGCGTTTTGTACGAGTCCCACAGAGCCACTTTGTTATGGGTGATTCAGAGTGGCTGGGTGAGGACTGTATGACAAATCTATTTGAACGCCAGCTCGACCAACACTGCCCTTTCCTAAATGTGACAGGGAATTATGTCAGGGCTCTGTTGTATATTCCTGCATAGCATACGCTAAAGCACTAAGACAGACATTAACCTAGTTACAATAATAGAGTTGTTGTTGTTGTTGTTAAAGAAACTTACTGTACGTCCCTGCCAGTGGTCAATTATTAGGCTAGCAATTTGATGAATTGTACTATGACTAAATAAAATCAGAAAATAACATCTAAATTTGTCGACATTTGACACTTTGGTATATTATTAAAATGAGCATCTAGCCTTTTGATACTAAATTTCCCTTGGGTATAGTTAAATGTTCTACAATTTATGCAGTCATAATAGCAAGTTTGTCTCTATAAGAGCACAATTTACATGGGTTGTCAACAGGCCTTCTGTGTGTTTGTAGATTAACATTTTAAGCAGATAGAAGACAACTGTCCATCCACATTGTCCTCCATCACATAACTTCATACACCCAGCTAGTAACACTACCCAGCGTTAGCCAAAACAAGGGAATGCTATTGCTAACGACATCATTCAGAACTCGAGCCATAGCTTACACAACCCACACAGAGGCAAATCACACAGCTTGCCTCCACACACCCTAGAGAAGACTACAGGCAATTAGGAGAGAGAAACATTGCCGCGCGTACTTGACTCCATATTTTCCTCTAAACCTGCTCCATTTGCGCCTGAATTTCAAACACGGCATATGGTAGTGGGGGATCGCGTCCAAGCCGAGACAGCTGTGCGCTCAGAAAACAGAGCTGAGGCTTCACGCGGGAGGCTGAGGGAAAGCTGACAGAGGCTTCTGAATGGTCCAACTGAAGATGGAGTTCTGGCTAACGGCAGAGATGGTGGCACTCTTGACTCAGTAATTGGATAGTGACATGTCACATTGCCCTGTGAAGCTGCAAAGAATTGTTTTAGTGCAGCAGTTTCAAATCTACAGGGTCTCAACCTACGCTATCAGTCGCGTTATAGGAAGAATGCCTCAAATCTAGAATAACATGACTTCAAATGTCAAAGCCTGCCATTTTGAGCATGGTACTGTACTGCGCTATACATGAAAAACTGTTTTGTCTTGTCAGTTGAGAGGAACTACACTCAAGACAGAAGAGCTCCACCAATGCAGACACAGCCAAGGCACACGATTACACAAAGCAACCTGGACAAGCTCACTTGCATGCCATGTATACATCCAGGCAGCATGCGCTAAAAAATTAAATAAGCCTAAAAACACTACAACTTGAAGTCACTTATTTCCGCCAACTTGTTGTGGACCTCCCAAGATGGCCACCTCTAACAAGTGTGCCATTCCTTTCCCCGCTCTGCTTCTCTAAGCCAGGCCTCAAGAGACCTGTTTGGAGGTAAAGTCATTTCAAAAGCAATTCTTGGCTGGGAGGTAATAAGAGCTTTGGTGACAGATGAGAGCTCCTCAACAATGAAAAGGCAGCGCTGTCAGATTTAATTCTTTATTAGCAGACACGTAAACAAGGATTTACTCTCTTCATCTTGCCTGCTGCTCGTAGATGCTCGTCTTCTCTGCCAGCTACAGAATTACTGCAGGGAATGCATTGTTCTCAGCATTGGCCCCGCTTACAAATGACTATTGTTGGCACATCAGCACTTTCTTGAGAGCTACAAACATTCGCTTTCTATAACAGCAATCCTCTGACTTACAGTATCCTACAGTATATTCATGTTGATTCACCCACACGCCCAACAGAGCCACACATTAAAAACATATCATGCCTGTTTGACTTTACATAAAGGAATATAGCCTTTACATAAAATAATATAGCATATGTAATAGGTTTGATCAAAATTGTGACATGGGCACATAGGCTACTGTGCATATTTTCACTACATGTTTAGAAATTCTACAGTAGAATGTCTCCTTAATGTGATATGAAGGACAACCATGAGCAACTAGACCGCCGATAGGAATTTTGAGCAAACTCTTTCTAAAATGTTTTTAATTAAATGTATTTAGAAGAAATATACAGAAACATGTTATCATAATGTCCTATTTATATAAATAAAAAAATGATCCGAGCCCAAGAATATTATCATTTGACCACGTGGTAGGCCTACAGTAGCTTCACTGGCTCACAGTTTTACCGTAAATTCCTGCACACAAATGCGCAGTAGGTATTATAAACGACGGCAAAAGCCATCACAGTCACATCCATTGGAGCTGTTGTTCGCAGTTTTTTTGTAGCCATTTGTATTGTGTCTTAGTCGCTAGTGGTAAAAGCATTGCTCTAGTAACGGGTAAAAGTTAGCTTGTTTGCCTTAGCTAGCAGTAACAATGATATAGCTAAGCTAACATGGGAAAGTGTTTTAGAAGTGACTCGAAGGCAACTCACCATGGATAGTCTGTGCGTGTGGGTGGTGGAATTATGATAACGATAAACGGAATGTATCAATTCAAGCTCTTTGGAACAAGGCAGCTACGTGTTTGTGTGTGTGTGTGTGTGTGTGTGTGTGTGTGTGTGTGTGTGTGTGTGTGTGTGTGTGTGTGTGTGACTGCATGCAGTGCAGTGCAAACTATTTGAGCAACTTAGATTGAGTACAGGGAACGTTAAGTGGAGAAAATGGTGTCAAAATGATCGGCTGTGCAGTGTTCAAACGGCTTTAGCGTTGTTATTATGAAAAGTTTGGTTCATAGGGAAACTATGGCGGAAGAAATGTTACTGTGGCGGGTCGCCATGGAAATGTATGTCAATGTGTGGGAAACACATTGTATGATGCAAAATTAAAGTGGGCAATTGTGTAATTCAGAGAAGTGAGACCAGACAATGCAATAAGGTATGTGCATGTTCAATCTGTACCACTTAAAATGCACACCACATAGCGATACCGGCTGATACACAATAGACCTTTAATGAATAGGGACCATTTACAAGGTAAATTGCAACAAGTTAAACACCTAGTATTGTGCAGCTGCCAATCTCGGAAGCCATCGGCTAAATCGTCAGACAGTTTAGACTGTGGGGGCAAGGGCTGAGATTTTTGGAGTTCCGGTGTACAGATATCCGGATAAATACTTCCTCATCTGTCCTGCTCATTGTTTACATACCAATTAATGTGATGTGAGAATGGAGTTGGTGTTAAATTCAGCTAATTGTTGAACATATTTCTGCATACAGTATTTTGTAGATACATTTAAAAAAAGAAAAAGAAACAAGTTGTCAGATCTAGCACATTTTTTGTAGAGATTACATTTTGGCCAATGTGTTCTGCTTGCTTTGAGATGGGACTGGTCAAAACTACTCAGATTACAAACAAACCAGGACACTTCTTTGAAAATTTTTTTTTTTTTTTTTACACATCCATCCATCCATCCATCTTCATCCGCTTATCCAGAGTCGGGTCGCGGGGGCAGCAGCTCCAGCAGGGGAC
>JAOEGT010101841.1:0-13121 GCA_025447795.1 Speoplatyrhinus poulsoni
ATATATGCAAACTAATGGTAAATATGTGGACATTTCAAACATGCCCCATAGGGAGTCAGGTATTAAATGACCAGAATGGCTAGAAAGGGTATGTTTGTAGAAAGTGGTCACATTAAGGCAATAATGTTTATTATTTGGAAGCCATACATGTAGGTGTGTGTTATCAAAACAATGTGTTTTTAGTTTGCAGGCCCCCAGGTCCAACACGTGACCAACAATACATTGTAACCTTGACATGCAAGAAACAATCTAGCTACTTAGCAGCTATCAGGAGAAAAGGCCGTGTGCGCAAAGCTATTTATGTCTTGCATCTATTGTTTTGGCTTTTGAAATGGCTTATAATAGATTCCAATTAACATTGGACTATCGTGAATCCGGGTCTGGCATACCAGCTCTCATTTAAGCCCTGCAGGCTCCTCAGGGAAGGGCCAATACCTCACTTTCCAGCCAATCATAATTTATTCATTAAACTCTGTTATCTCTATTAATCAGTGTTGTGTGTTCTGGTGAGCAGAGAATAAGGACAAAAGAGAGACATCCACTTGAACTGCGCTGCTCACAGCACATGTGTGGGGTTGGGTGGGGTTGTGGAGGTGCATATTTGAGTTGTGAAATAATACAGCAATGTTTAAGAATTGACAATACAGTGGATTGGGCCCCCATGTTCCTAGGGATGCTGAACAAAACAAGCAAGGCCTGAACAAGAGCCTAGCTTCCCCCCACAGCCATGAATAATTTAAGAGCGGAGAACACCACATTCATCGGACCACAGTGGTAAACAGAGATTCAACACACAGTAGAGGTCTTTCCCTGCCTTGCAGTCATGCTAATTATGACCAAACTGAATGAGCTGGACTCAGAGCTGTGAAAACACGACAACATGTTACAACAGATTACATAAATAAGATTTTTGGAGCTCATTTCAGAATTTTAGTTTACCACGCTATGAAAGAAATGTGTCCTCCAAAAAGTACATTTGTTCTATATTTATCCTAATGCCCTCATTCTTATTCAGACCAGGTCTTCTAATGGATTTTATCATTCACACAGCTTTCAACGCTGATCTCCTTCTACTGCAAATGGAGAAGATTTGCTAGCTGGTGGGTTAGTTCCAGAGATATTCTCCACATATTAGCATTAATAAAGACATTTGCCCATGAATCAGGGCCCAATCTGGGCCAAGTGTTTCTTTATCTAGTGGGAGGTCCATAGGTTGATGTTCACATTCTGGTAAAACTGTCCTGATTGTATATAATATTCCCCTGTAATGTGTTTCCGTAAATACCCACTATAGTGACCCACTTAAGTTGCTCCATTTCAGTCGTTTTCAAAGTCAGGGTCAGGGACCTTTGAGGGGCTGTGAGGTGCTCTTTGGTGCTGTTAGATTACTGTATATTTTAAGTCAACCCGGTATTGTAGCTGCCCTGTTTGGAGACCAAACAAGTAATGCAAACCAGGGGTTTTTCCCACCAGGAGCTATGATTGTCAGCTTGCGTTGATGCACACACTGTGAGTTTGGAGCACTAATCTGAACGCTGAAGCCTCTGGAGTGCGTTCCACACAGCACATACCGCAGCTTCAAAACATGTAATTGAGAAGGTAGCTGTGGTACTGTGAGGGCCTCCAGGAACGGCACAGACAGCTGCTTTGTTTGATTTGATGTGCATGCGATAGGCCACGGCATGTGTTCCCATGGGGCCACAGTGAAGGTCGATGGTGTTATAGAGCACATGAGTTGTCAAGGGTGTGTTATGCAGCGCACCTCTCTCCCTGTTTCCCCCAGGTCCTGGGACTGAAAGCTGTCTATGGAAGGTCATAGAGATAAGCTGCAATAGTTCTGTGTTGTGAGATAGGTACCTGCTGCAATTACAGCAGAATCCATGAAAATACCTTTTACTGTCTGACTGAAGAGGTGTCCCTATCTATCCTTCTCTAATACATTGGTGCTTTGAAATAAATTGTGTTTTTACAAGTCATTTGATCTAGTATTCACTCTTGAAACGTCTTTACCTAAATCAAACTGTGTTTTACAAATCCGCATTCATTTTACGAAAAATACAGTATGTTAGTGATGTGCAGTGATGGACATTTTTAACAGGAAATTATTTATTCTACTATTGGAAATAATGTGCAGTGCGGGTCGAGCTGGGTTCAGACAGAAACTGTAATCAGTCAAACGAATGCTGCAGATTATGAGAACACTCATGTACTCACTATGAGCCATTTTGAATCAAATGTCTACTAAATTAACTAATATCTTCTAAAGTCAGAACACCCATATTGAAGCACGTGGTTATTCGCCTTCATTCATCGTAACACCCTTGTCTGTCAAACTCCCTGTCACTCTCCAGTCTGTCTGTCTATCTGACACCCACTCTCAGCCCATAATCCGGCATCTAGCGCAGAGGAGATGCCTGGGGCACTTTAACAGAGTGAAATTTACATTTAAACTGACATGGGAAGTCAGGCAGTGAAACTAAAGCCCGCATGGCTCTATCTAGCTGCTCTAGTAAGAGCTAATCTTCTGCGGTTGTCCCTGTGGGCTGCAGTTTTGCAGCTCACCTTTATATTCCTGCCTTGGAGCGGCTTGTAGGACACACTGCCACCGGCGTCACTGTGGCGCAAGTGACTCATCTTCTTGTTGACACCCCATCTTCAAGTAAGTGTACCTGACTTGATTTAGAAAGAACTGCTGCATCCACACAGTTTGCACTTTCTGTCTTGTCGGCATTTGATGAGATCACATTCTCTCCACTTCCAATGGTAATTAACATGAACATTATTTTGAGATTTACTGAAAGATGCCTGTTGTGTGCTTTATATTTAAAGAATTATCTCTCTTTGTGTGTATTATGTATGTGCTTTGTTTACATTGTGTTTAAGACAGCATGCTTTTGTAGTATGCCCTGTTTGACTATCCTGGAAGTTACTGTATCATGATTTAACATGGTATCTTTTGCAAACAAGACATTCTTGCCAAAACTAAATCACCATTCTAATGTAAATCGATGCAAAATTAAAGACAGATCCCTCCTGTTTACATCATGTTCTTCCATTTAAAATTAATGCATTTCCCATCATTACTCATTCAGCATTCTCATGCTTGCTGAGAGGCATGTGTAGCATAAATTCACATAATCTAGATGTATCGGACGATTTCCCTGGAGAGACTGAGTCTTAAGACAGTATGAGGGAAGATCCAGGGCTAGGAGAAGAGATTCCCGTAGAATACAGCATCCTATGCAAATACAACATCAGAAGCTGACCTTTTTTTTCTCTGAATAACGAGGACAAGGGCAATGTACGTGACGTTCATTTTAAATGTCATGTACATGGGGGAAAACCTTTTACAGCAAACGGAAGCATCCAATTCCCAATCCCCCGAAGGTGTACAGTATGTGCATATGCTACTGACAACACATTCACAATTCATTCTGTTGCGATGAGCTGTGCCATGCATTCAACAGGTGTTGAAAAAGAAGTTAGAAGTGCATTAAGTATCTTATTAATTGGCCATTAACTGGAGCTCATGTTGGAGAAAGACACACATTAACTTGCCCAAAAGCTTCCAAGATGAACTCTTGCTCCGTGCAATAAAGTTTTTTAATGGTAGATCTAGCCTCTAACACTTGCTCGAGCGCTGTAAGTGACCAATTAGCTTAACTCCAGAGACTGTGTCGTTTGTGGAGCTGGCCCATGGCTGGGAGGTTAGCTCAAGGCCGTTTAGTCTAGTGATGGACCTTGAAAAGAGGTGATAGGTCAGAGGAATGCAGACAAGGAGGTAGTTATTGTCTATCTCAGAATGGACAGGACAGCCATGTTGGTATGAATCACTCCCCTGGGAAACGTGTGATAATTATCTGACCCCTACATCACATCTAAGTCTTTAAAAGTTCACCGCAAGGTTACTATAGCAAACTGAAGTGACCTAACAATTTCAAATAGATAAACAAGATACAGTATATAGGTAGATATGTCTTTAGGCAGTCCCACAAAGACATTGTTTTGTCTCAGTTATCTTATAGTAGGGAATACACTGAGTAAGATGTATTAGCTTAGATGACAAATCAAAATGCTGCTTTGTTGCTAATGTGATAGAAATATTCTTCCTATGGAAAGAAAAGCATGCTAATGAAACCCAACTAAAACTATTGAATGATAATGCCATTAAAATTAATATAGTTATACAAAAAACTTAACATACAATTAAATTTAAATATTTTCTCTAACAGGCAAGTAGTGTTAGTTCTACACGGTGCTTGCTTGCCAGTAATTTCCTTATTCACATGTTGGCGTGTGTATCGGGTAATTTAATTTAATTGGGTAACAGCTAATGCCTTTCAAATTGCATTATCTGATATGTTTAATTAATGTTGTGGATATAAAATATATCACCTGCTGCCTGGGCTATATGGTGTTAATAATAGTTTTTGCTGCCTTCTCCTAACTGATTTTCATATTCAAAACTGCCTTTTGTAAAATCTCTTAGAAAAACAATAGTTTTAGCCAAATGTAAAACTTCTCCCCTTAAGGCCCATTTATGCTTCTGCGTCAAAGCTACGCCGTCAGTTACGGACATTGCACATTCCCACAGCCTTCCAGCTACAAAAGCAACAGACATTATTTATTTCAGCGCCAGGCGTTAGACGATAGGCCAAAGTGGAGCTGCGATTTCTAAGAGTCAAGACATCTGCTATTACCCTATACATGTCATTCATGAACTAATGTCATGCTTGTGAATATATATGACTCTGGTTACAAGCTTCTGAAAGTCACATAATAGTGTAATAGTGTAGCCATGCCTTGCTTGCTACAGCCGCAGCCACGCTGGCATTAAGGCAAACAATAACCCCAGCACCATTCTGCCTACCGTACCTTTTCCGCTGAAACACGAGGCGGAATGAAGCTTTAAAGCCTTAGAAATGCAGTGTAAAAAGAGCTTTGGTTCTATGCGAACGTGCACCCTTTATTGTTTATCTTGCCAGCATTGCGCTAGCATTGTAAAAGCCTACAAATTAGATAATGATCTACTGTGTTTCACTGTTAAAGAAGATTTATTAAACCATTTTAGAGTTTACGACATATTACTGTCATGTTAGTCCCGAGACGCAGCTCAGCAGTTGCTATTAGTCGTGGTGGAGTCACGTAAGGAGATTACGTAGAAGAGGGGGTGGGGTGAGCAGTAGCTCATTTTCATGAAAGCAAAAGTAGCCAAAAAGACATGATTAAGATGACAGGCTTTGGAATGAGCTATTATGATCTGTGTGGTATTATCACTCGACCATGTCACATAAAACGCATTAAGGCCTCAAGGACCTGTGTCAACATGTGGAAAGCGGGCATAATTTGTCTCCTTTAATGGGTTAAATTAATAAAAGAGAGACAAATAAATTATAGATTTTGAAATAATAATAATATTTTAATTTGTTATTTGTTTACCGAATATATCTTTCTTACTGTGTGCCCACTGGCCCACTTAAAGTTGGGTATAGACAGTGGAACGAAAACCGAACTGTACCCTCACACTGTGCGATAAAATCGCCTGTTCAGACGGATGAGTCTTCACGACAGGCAGATCTGTGTTTACTTTGCTGACAAGAAAGCACAGTGCCACTTTGTTCGTTTGCAGTTGGGAATGCGTGGACAGTAGCCTATGGTTTGTCACTTTTACAGAGTTGGAGGTGCAGTAATTAACTGCTTTTCCACTTGTTGGCGCAAGCTGTTGAACAGATGGTCTGCTGCTGTGACAGTACCAGCGTTGCTTCCACTACTATTGTTGAGGGTGGCCTTTCCATTCTGTTCTTATCAGCTATCAGTAACGTGGATCTCATCGTAATTGGCTCAAATCAGTGCTCGCACTACAAGACGCATGACTGACATTTCTGACATGTCAGCCAATCGAGCCAACTAAAAAAACCTGTCTGCTACAGCCAAGTTGCGCTTACAACATGCCACAAACACATCCTAATATGTCAAACATTTAATCGACCATCATTACGTAATAGAAGAAGACAAAAAAGCTGACAAGAAAAATGTTTCTATACAGTATGCATGACATTAGGAAAAATCTGGGCATTAGCGTTAGCATGTTGTTTACGCAATATCACTGTCATTTTCTTATAGCGCCGCTAAGCCTTGATCTATTTATCTTGGCTGACTAATCTGTCTCTTTCAGTCTCCAAGGCTGAGCAAATCACTTTTTAAGACAGAAGCTTTACAACTTGGCCTCTTATCTGTCACTAGCCCTTAAAGGCTGTTAGCACAACAAAGATAACTCTCACCTTCTACTGTGTTTGCCATATCATTATTTTAAACACCAATTATATGTAAAACAGGTGTCTTCCTCGAGCATTCCTCCCCCCAGTTTTTTGCCCCTTTTTAGCTGGTGTGATGCTGAGGAATTGAGTGCACATTGCCTAGGGATTTAATTTGCTCAGAGCACGCTCAGATCGCAGGAGAGCTATTACCATTGTCATAAGGGCCATAACCATTATGGTTTTGCAAAAAATGCTGCTTGTTTCATCCTTCTCTTTGAAATAGGTCTCCCTTTGAAGACTAAACACGCTTTCCCCATGAAATTCTGTATAGTGTTTGGTTGTATTGATCCTACTGGTTCCGCAATCATTGGAAAAGGGCTAGGTCATTGATCAAATGATAAGGACATAGGAGGGAATACTTACGGGCCAGCACAAACAATGGGAATGCTTCACTGGATCAATTGGAATGTGCACATGAGCACTCCTATAAGTCCTCCATTTGTACCTTCCCTCCCATATTATGTTCTCCTTTGGCCTGCATGTTTAACATGAAGGCCATATGACTTATGTAGCCTGAACGTCTTAACTGAGTTCCAAACAGTCTCTGCGCTGCTCCACAGTGAAAACATCCATGCATAACTGGGATGTAAACACCGGAGACACTAATCGTGACTGAACACTTTTTTAACACACGTTTTCATTTGTTCTCCAATGACTCAATTCTTTCTACTTTTCTAAATACTCCCACACACAGCCTTGATGATACCCTGCCTAGTAAAGCCAAACAGAGAAATATGTCCCAATAGCCACAATTTGTAGTTTTATGGCCGCTGAGTTCTTTATCAGAATGGGGATATAGAGATGACTACAAAAAGCGTTTTGGGTTTATTGTTGCAACTATAGGATTAATGGGGCAGTATTAATATGTTAACAGATGGCCATAAATTCTAAACACTTTATAACTTGTGTATTAAATTTCTACGGCGATCAGCTAGATTCACCCTTGTTTCACCCAAGGGCGTTTTAAGAGGCTACTTTAACTGGAAAGTAAGCACAGAGCACCTTAAAGTCAACAGTAGCTGAGACAATGTTAATGATTGCTTAGGAACAATTAGGTTAAGTGTTGCTCTTTATGTATTCATGCTTTAAATTGCTGCATCGATTTGCCCAAATGGCTCTAGGTTTGAAAGACGTACTGTAAAACCACTTTCAACCCAATCAGTCTCCCTACTTTTGTAATCTGGTACAATGTGAGGATGCATTTGCCATGTTGGAGCTCTTCCCTCGCCCTAGCCTCGTGCATGTGAGTTTCCAGGCAGACACACTTGTGATGGCTGATGTTCACACGTGTTTGTGCACGTGTGAACTGGATCACTGCTCCTCGGTTGCAGGGTTCCGGCGGGCTTGTGGTGCCATCAAACACCGTGATGGAACGGCACACGCTCCATTATAAGCTATGTGTGTGTGTGTTTGTGGCGGTGATTCATCCCCAAAGCTTTGTTCTTTTCACATGCGTGCTATTTGTCTCTGCCTCGCAGACCGCAACATCCCTTTCGACCCTGCTCGCATCTCATTCGTTTGCCCCCATGTCAGGTGGGGGCAGACACAAAGTGAGGGATTCGTGATGTAGTCTACCGCTCAAAGCCACTGAGACAGAGAAACCCTGAGGAGTGGAATTTGAGGCTGGTTGTGTCGAAATAGCATTATTTACCGGCCGTGCAATAAATGCAAGATTACATGTAATTTTTGTATGACGGTTGGTTAATTGCGTTCATTGCTTCTGGATTTCTGCCAAAGAGGTCGAGATTGCATATATTAATTTTTCCCCTGTGGAGGTCCGTGGTCGGCCTGAATCTCTGCAGTATCATGTTGCTTTTTTGGGGTTATGTTATGTTTAGAACGCTAAATGGGAAAATGTGGTATGGGCCAATAGTGGATATATCAGCTAATACACTCATTGTAAGGACAATACTGTACCTTCAGTGTGTTTCTTAACGTGTCTACTGCAGCCATTTGACATGCCATCTGTGCACTTCATTCACAATTCGTTTGTGGAGTTCACATTTTGTGAGTACCTTATTGCGGGGTATTGCATTGTGGGCCTTTGACTGTTCTTGCCTTGAAATTGTGACACCTTTAATGGCACAAATCAGTACAATTGCAGGCAACAAGACTCGGTTAGCCACGATTGAGGGATTGTCATAAAAAAAATCAAATCGCGACTGAAAGGTAATTGAATGATTCAATCTGTGGAGCACACGCCAGTTCACATTCATTTCACCCCAGAGCAGAATCTCAAATTACAATCTGCAAAGGCCCCAAAGAGACTATTGTTTTACCCGACTCTTCAAATGAAGATCCAATTTAATCGCATTGTTCAAGCAGAATGCACTTGCCTGGAAAAGCCGCTGATGCACTGGTTGTAACATTTGATATCGATACATTTCAATTATGTCTAGATCGTCATGCATAGCATGGTTTTAAAACACACAGCCTATTTGACAGCTGGACATTGTCAGCATCAGATGATCGGATTGCTGATCCAATAACATGGATGTTTTTATACGTGACAAAATATGTAAATGATAAAAATACTTAGGATATTGAATGTAGCCCAAACATGGCCACAGCTGTATCCTAATTCAAAATGATGACTCCCTTTTCAAGCACCACTAGTGCACTCACTTTCTGTGACAGCCAAGTGCTATGGCTGCACAAATGATCCCCCAGTAAATCATGTCTACAGGCTGATTCAAACTTGAGATGTGGGAGAATTGTGGTGATAGTAAAACAGCAGCTGGATGGATGCCAAGCGGGCCATGTGAAGGTGAAGCCCTGTCATATTTGCTACAATCACACTTAGGATGGGACACCTTGGTCATATATTGTAACATTTGCTTCTGTTTGAACACAAACAACAGCACTCATTGATGGTTAAGATGTGAACATTATTAGTGTACACATTGGACATTAGTTTGTAGAAGACTAATTCCAACATGTTTTGCAATTCATATCAGATACTTAGTTGTTGTTCATTATAAACAATAACTAATAGGGTGGCATCTGTACAATTTGTACTCCTTGTAGGAATCTGGCTCTTTGCTGCTTGGTACATGTATAACATATCATGCTTCTGAAGCAGTCCATCTGCCAGACTCCGTGTGAGTGTTGCAGAAATCACGCATAATGAATAGTTTAGTGAATTAATGAATAAATTAAGTAGTATATTTCTTCTTGACCCCTCTACCCGTCACCTTTTACATTTCCTGTATTACTGCTAGCAATGCACTCCTGTACTTTAGGAGAATAGAAGTAAGCTCTCAGCTGTTGCCTAGACAGCATGGATGGCCTTGCTGACTGAGGTAGTAAACCAACCATCACCAAAGTAGGATCTGTACTCACACATAGACAAACTGTATGTTAACACGTCACCACACTAGGTGGAACAGACCTGGCAGTTTCATGGTGTTATTGACTGTCATTACTACTTCTAGGCTACGACCTTTGATACCGAGAAGTCTTACAAACTTTTCGGCCGAGACTCTTAGGGTTGGGGTTCTGAACTTAACAATATATCATCGTTTTCAAAATGTTGACTACAATGTTCATTAAGAAGTTGAATGCCTTTTTCAGTGTTACGACCTGGCTCAAGGGCCGTACACTAAACAAACACAAAAACTCTAAACTAACTAACAGAATAACATACAATTAGGTGTGAATGTCTGTAGGTATGTACAGAATATATGTGGTGTGTGTTGCATGCCAACCAAACTATATAAACCAAACAACACAAGGCATGTGTGATGCACAGAGACAGTGTGCTGCAACACAGCTATATAAGTGACATGCCCAGGTGCACTTCATTAGCCTAATTAGGGCCTTCCATCCAGCCAACAGAGAAACAATCACAGGCCTGCTTAAACAAGGCAGGGCCATCACATATATAATCACAAGAGTCACAATATATACATGATTTATTTAATAAAACTATTAAGGCAACACAGTGGCCCAGTGAATAGCACTATGGCCTCACAGCAAGAAGGTCCTGGGTCCTGGGTGTGGAGTTTGCATGTTGTCTGCGTGGGTTTCCTCTGGGTGCTCTGGTTTCCCCCACTATCAAAAACATGTTAGGTTCACCTAACAGGTCAGTGCCGTTGACCAGACACTGGCCTCAATCTGGCGTTGGTCCCTGGCGCTGCACAGTGGCTGCCCACTGCTCCCTTGAGGGATGGGTAAAATGCAGAGAAATAATTTCTAGGGGATTTATTAATCCCCTAGGGGAGCAGCTAGTGACTCTAAGTTCCGATATACAATATAACACTTGGAGAAGTAGCGGGATCTTCTCTTACACATTATAAGGACTGTTTTGGAGCTGGTGTATCCAGTGGCTTCTTGAAGAACTGCAGTCACTTCCACGTTGACTTAAAAACTGCTGGGATGGTTGCCACGTGGCAGACACCTGTTGGAAAGGCTTTTCCTCACCTTACTGTATAGTGAATGAATGAATCATGAATGAATGCAATTAACTGAAGCATCCTTTTCTCTTTCTCATATAGGAAGTAGCATGTCATAAACATTGGTTTATCCTCACTGAACCCAAAAATACATCTGACATGCTCGTAAAAACACAATCAATGTCCTTCAACAGCTTTTGAATTTTTAAGTACAGTATAAATCTGTGATAATCAAACATTTGATGGTATTTTTTAAGCACTAATGGATGATTGGGCCACCTTCCATCAATCAGAACCCACAGACACTTTTCCCAACATAATTAAAGCATCAACTGTATGTTAAATTAAAACTAAATTAGTAAATCAAATGCAGTAGATCATGCAACTATACTTCTTATATGTTTGAAGTTACATGTTTACTTACATTTATATTTATATTTACAATGTCTCAATTCAAGATTGATTACTTTAAATCTGACATTAAAGCAATAACACATGAGAGTGCTATTAGACTGAATATACACACGGCTGTGATTGGGTCATAGGTGCAAGGCCACAGGCCGAGTGCCGTAGTTTGACACACGCATTTTATTTGTTAATAAAATCCTTTGATCCTTCGATCAGAGGATTTTGAAGGATGCATGTGTGCATCCTCCGTCTTCAAAACCCCCCACAATGCTTTGCGCACGTAGAGTCTTACAAAATTATTTGAAAAACAATTAGAACGGATAAGTGACTTCACCGACGGAGCAATGCATTTAAATGTAAGTATCTTCAATTAAATGTCCACGTACATTTGCAGAAATATATCGCCATAAATGTGTTTAATCAAGAATACGTAGGCTATTAATAATTAATAATGATGAATGAGCTACCGGTAGAATTAGATAGGTAAACTAATCGAAGCTGTACTGTAGCATATGCTGGCTTGCAATACTGTACGGTACAGTACCGTACAGTGGCGTACTGTTACGGTACCGTACCATAGCCTACCTTCAAAGCCACCTTCTGTGTTTTAGATGGAGCTGTCTATTGGCATGTTATCTGTATAATTAGAGTGTAAATATATTTTCTGAATTGGCTGCCTGATCTTCGGCAAAGCTGCGTCTTGTTTACTGTACAGTAATGTTACACTGACGTGACATCCCATGCAAACCTGGCGACCATATAAAATCTATGAGAAGTTGCATAGGCTGTAGTACATTGGTACCGTACGTTACCTTACAAAACACATTAACAACGTTATGCTACTTTCCAGGTTATTAGGAACACTGAAAATATAGGCATAAGCCTTCATAAAGCAATATGTATTACATTGCATGTGTGTTACTATACAAACATTTTACATACCTACGTATGTTGTTTCTGGTGTTTTGTGTTTTTAACATAGATTAAGGAACAAACATGTTTATATTTGAGAAGCATATTGAGATAGTTTAGGTAGTCTATAAAAATTGGTCCAAGTAACTTAGTATGGTAGACGTAGTAGATGTATAATTTGCTTTGCTTTTTCTCCATTTGAATAAGATTATTTTGGACACTTTAGAAGATGGAGATAGGTGGCATGGTCACCCACGCTGAGGCAACACATCTAAGCAACATGCATATGAATATAATTTTGAGTAAACCTTGAATGTAAGATGTAATAAAAAATCAATGTAATCAATAAAAATAAATGATACTTTGTTTGTGCCGTTCTTTATTTCTGGTTAATTTAACAGTGCCCTGATATTGTGTCAATGTTTGCAGATAACGGTAATTACACTGTTAGCCTACTAATTGTATTGATTTTTATTTATACATTTTATTCAAACAAACTAGTTTATTGTGTTATGCTGGTGGATGATGTTTTGAAGACTGCGAGAGGAGAAACTCGTATGACAACTACAAACATGAACGCAGCTAATTTAATGAGTCTTGCTAAAATGTGTGGTAAATAGGGAATATTTAGACATACTGTATATTATATTAGACCTATGAAATAGCCAATACAATATATAAAATAAGCAATTTTTGGTATATTAACATTGGCTATATATTTATCAATAGGCTATAAATATGTGTATATATTTAAATATATATTTTTTTTACTTTTTATTTATTATTATTATTATTATTATTATCTGACCATGTACACATATTATCTTTGACAAAGGCCCTCACTTTCAACAATATAGCAAAGAACACATTAGTATAACCTATGGAATGTTATTATTTAAAGTCTTTTTAAAAGCAGACATCTCGCACACTCTCTAGTCTACACTGTTCCATTTCTTCTCTGACCGCTAGGAAGGACTCTCGCCTAGCCTCTGAAGGACCCGACTTGGAAGGATTCATCCTACCCAGAAAGCATCCTTGATATATATATATATATATATATATATATATATATATACACACACACACACAC
>JAOEGT010101862.1:0-13118 GCA_025447795.1 Speoplatyrhinus poulsoni
CTGCTGCTGATAGTGTGGCCTGGGTAGGTTAGACATGGCTGATGCTTGACAGTAGACCTACGCGTGTAAATTAATTGGATTGGATCAGCCCCATGGATCGGTTACAACTGTCCAATTGTCACCTATACCGATCCAGCTAAGTCAGTATGGGACCGATGTCCGATCTCACTATCGTGTTGGTGCCATCCCTAATTAGGCCAGTGGGTGTATGCTGCGGAACTCTGGCAGAAGACAAGTGAACACATTTACGTCTCAACAGAAGGCAGATCTCAGTGTGTGGAGCTGATGCTAGCTGGGTTTACGTGGACACTTCGGTTTACCCGTTTACATGTGAAGTCATCCAATACGATTTGATGTTTACTGTACAGCTGTCATAGCAATCAATCAAAATAGATGTTTACCATGCACACGTTATGTAGACTACTGTAGGCTCAGTAATGTAACATGTCCCGCTAGCAAAAAGGCTAAAAACGGCTAGCCTCTGTCGCAGGCACGTCGGGAAGAGTGAGGCTATTTGTGTGACTGGCGAAGGGATTTACAGCTCCAGATGAAATCACAGTACTAGCTCGCATTCATATATACTGTATATGCACGTGTCCCAACTGCTTTGTCTAGACTTTGTACAGTGGCTATGCAGAATACCTCCTCGTCTCCAGTCAATTTGGCATTCACAACAACAACAGTAGGCTGAAGACCTAATTCGTCTTCCTTCAACTGGGTTATGAGTGGTTTATACTACCCATCTGCTTTCTGTGTGGACTGAGGTGTTATAATGGAGCCTTTTCATTGGGGTTGGGCCTCTAAACCCATTCCAGCCATGATGTCAGGGTCCGTGTTCCTCCTGGTCCCCGGCCCACCTGTCTCTTGTAGGTGTCCAGCTGGTTGCGGACAGCGTTGGCCCTGCGCAGCTCCTCCTCCAGCTCGCAGGTGCGCTGCATGTACACGGTGTTGCGCTCCTCCAGGAGGCGCACTTGCCGCCGCAAGTCTCCCAGGTCCTCCAGCTTACGCTTGTACGTCTCCACCAGAGCCTCAAGGCGGCTAACCCGGTCAGACGAGTGCCTGAGCCGCGCACGCAAGCACACACACACGCACGCACAGAGTGTGGGAGTTTTTAGACATGGTTCGACGGAGTACATACTTTCCCAGAATACACACATTAACAATCTTTGTGCATCGGCAGGCTGAAGGAGTATTCATATCATAACTGAAGCTTTATCTTCACTAGGTCTTACCAATAGGAGGGCGGGCCTAGGGTCACTGGACACATCGCGTGTCTTACACGGTCATAAAAGCAAAAGTAAGACCACAATGAGGTTTCACCTCAGGATGTCCATCTCGTCCTTCAGGGCCTGGGCCTCTCGGGCCAGACTGGTCAGCTCCTCGTTGCGGTGCAGCAGCTCTGAGACCTCGCGCTCCAACGCCTCCCCGTGGACACGCAGGTCATCTCTGCTGTTCTCCAGCCTGGGGGCAGAACACGGGCCAGTGGAGATGAGAGGAGAGATTAACGTGACCGAGCACAACTTGTTGTGAGTTGGTGGACTGGACACGAAGCTGATGAGTCAAACGTTGCACAGGATATCTATGTTTATGTAACTGCACGCACGAGCACACAAGCAGAATTTTACTTTACATCAGCAACAACTGGTAAAACAAATCTGTAATATTTGAGTGTCCTGTGTATGCAACCACATACAAAGCAATGTGTTATACTGTTATTGCTGGCTGATCGAGTTGATACTATAATGATTGATCTCATGCTTCACATCCTTTCAGTAGCAGTAGCAACTAAATTCCTTTTCAAAATGTAGAGGTGTTGGGTTGGATCTGTCCAACAAAAATAAAGAGGCATTCTAGAACCTAGCAAACAGATTGAACTGAACGCACCCCATGGTGTCTAAACTCCACAATCTGGACACATTACATTAAAAAGCCATGCTTTGTTCACTAGAGGCACTAGATTTAGGATAGGATTTCACCATCATTCACGTGCTGTATACGTTTGGTTTTGAGCCAGTTGGTTACCACATGCTTTTGAGTCACAAAAATGGAAATCCTATTTGTGAGCAACCCAAGCTGTGTTCCAAGTAAGCATTTCACATGTATACAACACAACAGTGCTGAGGAGACCAGTTTAAAACCTCAAAGATGCTTCGTTGGAGCCTAGAGAACACGGGTCAGTGACAAAAAATAGGCTGACATAGCTCCATTCTTTAGAACGTGTACATTTTCCAAACAGCTAACAGTTGACTATGATACACCTTGTTCTAGGAGATAGCTAGCTAACATATTCATAACATATAGTTCTGTATAAACCGTTCCGTTACATTCCCAAGATTCAAGCGAGATAAATCGCACCTCACACACCTGGCCCCCCATTTACCAACACAGCCGGTGCATGTCAACGTGCTGTGTGCGCGCGGCTATGTGCAGCTATGCGTCCCACTGTGAGACTGGCAGACCTGTAGTTCTCCTCCTGGAGCTGCTCCATCTGGCTCTGCAGCAGCAGCAGCTTCTTGCCTGTGATGGTGCTGGCGTCCTGGGAGTCACAGCGACTCAGCTTCTCCCTCAGCGAGCGCGTCTCCGCCTGCAGCGAGGACCTCTCGTCCAGGGCCACCGACAGCTGAGGAAGGAGGGAGAGACGTGAGATGGCCAACGCTGACCTTCTTCAGACTGCAGGTCATCGAGCCAACAGTCTGACCCAAGAGAACGCTGGCAGAAGAAGTTCAAGGTGGGGAAACATGAAGGCAGACTGGGAAACAACCTCAGTGCTCCGTTAGCATGGCACATTCAACAACATACAAGAACACATGCAGGTTTTTTCATTCCACATGCGCAGCTGTTAGGCCGGGTAGTCAGCTGGTATGGTCTCAGGCGGATGAACCATCTCAAGTGTGCAGTTGTTAGCTTTTGGCCCGAGTTTGAAACTAGAGCTTGACGGAAACGGATAAACATTCTTAAGTCATTTAAGAGCTGCAGTGCTATTGGTTACAGTTGGGAAAGACTGACACTGGCTGAAAAAGATGCACCTCAAACTTTACAGAGGTAAAGGAAGAAATATATAAATAATAAAACCTGGTTCAGAATAACATTTTAATAACTAACACACATCCGAATCCATCTGCTTCTAACAACAATTTCCTTTAATGGAGGAACTAGTAGAAATATGTGGTTAATCTCCGGCTACAATGCTAATGTTTGTAGGCGTATGGGATTTGAGTCAGACTGAGCACAGAGTTATTTGTGAGTTTATGGTTAGACAAGTTGGCATTCCAATATTAAAAGGGGGTCGGGTATACTTACCTGTAGGGCATCTTTCCCGTTTGAGTGCAGCAAACCCCTACGCTGAACTTTAAGGATAGATTGCATATTTTAGCATATATAAAAAAGGAAAATATCTTTCAAAACAGCATTAATAGAGATCAATAGCGTTGCCAATTGCTTAAGGTGTTGCTTACACCTAAATATCAATGATGTGACCTTTCAATAAACATCAATTGGACCCAGACCATTCTGTGCTACAACAAGCGCTATCTACACAACATAGTAAAAACAAAAACTCGGCCAAGCTTATAATCAATAGGGGTCAAGCAGTACGGTGCAGGTACACATTTATTGACATGCAGAAACTGCAACACAGCAAAATGGCCTCCAAACAGTACCGCCTATTTCTGAGGGTGAGTAGTTTATGTCATTACTAAAAAGCAGAAAGCTCAAATGTTAAGAAATCTCACTGACACCCTCTGACACACTCCAAACCTCATGTCTTGGACCCACCTGGTGCTCCATGTCCCGGTAGCGTCGGTTAAGGTCCTCCTTCTCGTCAGCCTCCTCGCTTAGGAAATAATACTTCCTGGACTGAAAAACACAGAACAAACAACGCTGGAGATGTCATAGCAGCCATATCAAAAGTACCGTACACAAAGTGTTAAGTGAAAGAAGGCAAAAGATACTAAAGCTTAGAATACAAGAATAGAAGGGGTTTCACCTGGAAGTCAAAGTCCCCGTACGTCTCTGGGCTTCCTGGTTCTAAACACGGCTCCTTGGAGAGAAGCTGAAATGTCCATTTAAAAACATGCTAAGTCAAACGTCCGGAAAACCAAAAAAAAAAAAATCACAAGGTCTCTGACGCTCTGACGTTAGTGTGACTAGAGAGTGGCAGGCAATAAGTCATCTATTGCATGTTTTATAGTCCTACAATGTACATACTTTAAGAAAACACTGTACTGAATAAGAGAGTGTGGCTTCTTGATGTGTGATTAGTCTCAATTTCCCACAATTGAAAGCAGGGATTTGTTTCAAAGAAAGCAAATATAATCAGGAGGTTCTCTTACCTCCTGAATGGCTGTCATGACCATGTGTTGGACAGATTCCTCCAGGGTCATTATCTGCTGGATTTGCTCTGTGTGAAAGAACAACAGAATCTCATAGCAGGCCAATACATAATATTGTATGTATAATTGGATGTATAATTGTAAATGTATAATACATATTATTGGGAAGTTAACACTGAAAGTGCTCCCGATACAGGGCGTCCTATTGACCGTTTCTATCTGAATTATTCTCACTTGATTATATTTTTTTATCAAGGATTTCATAAAACTGTGACAGCCTGAAAGAGATATGAAGGGCTTCACACATCACACACTTTGTCTGAGTTAACGCCGTCTGTCATTTCCATGGATGGGTGCCTGGTGGCACAGAGACCTACCCTGCTTTTTCTCACAGCTGACCGCACAGCCTAACACCAGCTGCACCAGCTTGCCCAGCTCGGTTACATCTCCCATCTCTCCTATCAGGTTCACATCTGGCAGGTGCTCATCTGACACCTGGTGACCCAGCACCTGATCGGGGTTAGAGAGAGGGGCAAGACGTTATGGTAGAAGGAAGTGGCAGAACAGCGAAGAGTGCCCCACGTACAAATATGAAAACATTAGTAGCAGCAGGAACGAACAGCAAAATGAATGAACAGCAAACTGTAATACAATTTCAACACGATAATAAATAAAAAGAAGGGGTTCACAATATGAACTTACAACCACATGCAGAGATTAGAATATACAATAGTAGTAGAATATCGAGAATATAAAGCATACAATAGAGAATATACAGAAGAAGTCAATTGCATCCACTCTGACAATCACTGTCCTGAGGTAAGAAAGCATTCTTACGTCATGATAATATTCCAGCATGCTATGGAGAATCTTCTTTAAGTTGCTGACCTGAAGGGGGGGGGAAGCACACATTATACATACTTTTATTTTCATCAAGGAAAATATAATAAGACTATAGCATAGAGTTGGCAATGTTAGCCACTCATTTGGTTTTCTGTCATATTGTGCCATTTCAGAGATTACCTTAAGGCGCCAGTTGGCCCCATTGTCCTCCTTGAACCTGCCCAGCCATGTCTCATTAAACCAGGAGGGGTCTCTGTTAATAAGAGCACAGCCAACACTGTTGATGTCAAGTATAAAACGCATCCCTGGACATTTAGCTTCACAGGAGGCCACAGGGTAAAACTCATCCTTCCGTTGTGCTGAGCACTGACATTTGCACTGGACAGCTTGTCAACAAAGTCTCTCTGATATGCCAAACATGGACTAATGAATATTCTAACTAGGACTGCTGCTGTATGCAATTCTCCCAATTAAAATGACATTCACAAAACATTGTTTAATTCTAAAACCTTTTGTTTACTACTTAAATTTGAATATGGGTACAGGGAGTACACAAATACCACCAACACCACCACAAGATACAAAGGTCATCAGGCTTGGACAGATAGTGCACTTAAATAAAACAAAGGCTATTGCACAACATGGAATCTGGACAGTGTATACATTTGCCTACACACATGGACTTCAAGTAAGCAGGTTCATTCACAAGTATGAGCAAACACAAAGACAACCGTACTATTGCTCTAATCTCAAATGGCTTTTAGTTTGCATATATAGACCTGTAATTCAAACAAATATAAGCAAAACACTGCAACCTCAGTGGCTGTAGGTGATCTAGTTGGATCTCTGCCATGTGCTGTTAACTTACATTCTGTGTAGAACATGTGCAATAGCCACCCCACTTGTTAAGTCTACTTTGCTGGTGCATGAAGGCACCTGAAATGTCTGCAGCTGAAAAGAGTCAGATAAAAAAAAAGTTATTAGTCAACAGGGGATCAAGAGCCTTTATGAAGTTCCCATGCTTGTATAATATTTGACAACCATTGTGTGACATTTTGATTGCTTGATATGCGTTTGTAGCATGGGTTGTTGTTGTTGATGTGGTTTAGATGAGTTTTATGCATGGTATTTTGACGAAACACAATAAATAAAGCCCTAGGAGGCCTATTGATATACCTTTTTCACAGTGACCTAAAAGCGCTACTGAAGAGGGGTACAATTTCATCTTGGCCCGCTTCGATTCATTGTCCTTGTCCACACTGATATTTAGAGATAACTTCAAATCTACAGTATAATCAGCCAAATACCCTCAGTTCATTTGACATTTAAAAGATGGTGTGAATTTAATTAAAAAAATAAAAATCGTTTACAGACTGAACAGGTCAGGAAGAAAGTGTAGAAGAAACTCCACTACCACTTCCACAACCATAGAACTAGCCTAGAACCTATAGTTCTATGCCTAAAACAACAGGAATTAAAATAATATACTGTACTAACAAAAAGCTACTGTACCAGTCAACTATGAAATAATTTCCTAACTGTATTTTAATTCAAGCATGTTTAACCTTCCTACTCTTCCAAACAGTCTTCAGAGTCAACAAAAGCAACCTTCTAAATATATAGATTTATTAAGATATTATTAATCTACTGCTTTTTTAAGGCTCTCCTTTTACCAATGTGGCAAAGTGCCAAACTGGTGGATTTCCTCTTTCTGTAGTAACTGTACATGTTTGACATGACATTGCAATTCAGATTGTTTTGGGCTGCCAAATACCCACAAACAATATGCCTAATGTATAGAAGATGAAAAAAAAGTCAACAATAGAAACTTCAACAAGTGTAATCTAGTATAGCTGACCAGCAACGACTGAAACTCATGATAGCTAGCTAGCTCGCAAACAAACATGGATACTTAGTATTTAAATGCATTATTTAATTCGGTATATGCTTTTTGAAAACGGTCAGTGTCAATACACTCATACTGCAGTATTCTTGTACAAATATACTATTAATGTTTGTAAAATGTGCTGTCACTCACGTAATGCTGACCAGCTTCGATTGCTAGCAGCTTCAGTGCTATTTCAAACTTACCCAGTTTAATAAAGAATCACATAGCTCTGCTTTATCCAGGCTCATTTTCGTATCTCTGTTGATAACATGCAGACTCAGAGCAGGGGCAAAATCTACCATTCAAATTACTTTTTTTTTTCGTTGTTTATCAGCAGACCCAACAGTTCCACGTAACTCATACGGGCACGATGATGACTGACCCACGTCGGCTTCCCTTGTTCTTTTGTTGTTTTTTTTTGTGTCTTTTTTGTGTCTTTTTATTTTTTTTCTAAGCGTAAGTATCGCTGGTATTAAGTGCGTTGACATGGATTCATTTTTCGGACATTCTCTTGTCTGGCCATGTTACTTTTGTGTAATGTCTTTAGATCTCATAGAACCAAACAGGTGCCAAAATTATAGCCTACAGTGGATGAATTTTGTTACTCTGACTATGTACCTCTTCTTAATGTCTCTGCCTCTACATGCCTCTACTTTATTGTCAGGTATAATGGTAAATCTGGGTATATATATATATATAAAGATATTTCATTAAAAACTGTTAGCCTAATTCTACAACAACATTTATACTAACATAATCCTACTTTTTGAATAAGCATATGTTATCACTCCATTGCAACCATCTACATTCTCGAGTATACTAATGAAATTCAGTAGCCTATGCGCCTATAATATCTTTATACAATTATTTATTAAAGAGCCACTAGATGGCTCTAGTTGACAAACAGCAATCTTACAGTATTACAACTTGTTAGTCTACCTACAACTTCAGAAGGCCTACATCTACTGAGTCACAAAGGGCAGGTGTGTGCTATATAGCCTATCTGGGATATTCATTATTCCATTGGTTTACATTTGTATGTTATTAGAAGTCATTGGCCTTTCACCACTTTTAATTAACTGTATTAATTAATCATAGCTCATTGTTAATATTTCATTAAAGATAGTTTTCTAAGGCCTTTTCGAAAATAAATGCAGTCATGATCGTTGCGTCTAAAACATGTTTCAGCAGTTATCTGTTGAAAGGCTCAAATCTATAACGTGCCAACATACACGTAGTATGATCCTACTCCCTATCGTCTGTTATCTGTCTATCTTCCTGTCCACAAGTCTACACTGCTTTTCTCTCACACTCTCTTACAAATCATTCCGTTCTGGCCTTTCACACACACGCACGCACATGCACACACACGCATGCACACAGACGCACGCACACACACACGCACACACACACACACACACACCACTTCCTGCCTAGTTAAAGCTATATCCACTTGTTGAACTGCCCAGTGTGTATCCCATAATATACCTGTAGCAATAGTGTTAGCCAGAAGGTCTGTTCCACTTCCTGTCTTTCCAAACTACCTGTGTGTCAACTGTTTTTGGCCAAGTAAAGTAGTTAAATAACATCACCTTGCATGTGGCTTTACCGTGTCTGTCTGGCCACAGTTCCTGTTTTTCTGGAATAGTATGGAGCCAGCCAGAGAAGTTCACCCTTTGACCATAATGTGCCTCTTTTCTCTATATTTTCTCTTTATGGATTTCACATTTATTTACATTTAGATTGTGATTGATTTGGCCATCATACAGGATGCAGTGATATTACTCAGAAATACTAAAGAATACTATAAAATATGTCCTGACTGTTTACATGCCCTTTCTTATTTGCATACATTCAGTGAGGGGGAGACACTGGTTGTGTTTGTGGTCTCAGTTTGAGTAACATTGACTGACATTATCAGACCTGAGAGGAAGTGAGGTTCACGAGACCCTCTGCTTATTGGAGGGCTTAGTCACCCGCCAAAGGAGGGGTCCAGGCTGACTAACGCCTGAGTTGGTGTGTGGTGGGGGAGCTGGCCAGGCCTGATCGGAGGCAGACTATTTTCGTCCCCTCGCTCTTCCTCCATGCTAATTCCTCTTTTTACACACTCTTTCCTTATTCCCCAGATGTGTTTCCTTCCTGAAAGCAGAAAATGAGTACTTCTCCTCTTTTCCAACATCGACACCGACGTCCGCACGTCTCCTCTGGGGAACTGGAGAGGGGAGGGGAGGGAGGCACAGCAACTATTGGGTAATTATTTATTTTTTCTAAGCTTGTGGTTTTCTTACATGGAAAAAATGAGGATAGTTCCTTTTTTTTCTTTTTGTTGAATGCCTCAAAAACTGGCTTGCAAAGAGTAAATCACCACGTCTTTGTTTTACTGTTTGTTGTATTGTTTTATGTCTGATAATGTCCATTAATTAAGACTTTTCCCATTGATCTGAGTCTTTATTTTATTTTGTATATAAACAATTAACAGATATGGAGATATTAGTGCAATATTTGTTACTTACGTCAGGCAAGACATACATCAAGTAATTCATTAAATTACAGAATGAACCTCTAAAAACTAAAGAAGTATAGACAGACAACATATATACACAATATGGTAATGTATCTGTAATATGCCTACATGAATAAAAGCAAATGTTTGGAGAAACAAAAGGCACACTACACCTTTAAGAAAACGAATGACAGCTATCTGCTGCTATGCCCAGGCATTCCGTGCTGGAATGTGTAGGAATGTCGGCACGGTTTTATTTCCCCTGCAGCGTGCCCAGGTGTTTTCAGAGGCCACAACACAACACAACAAAAAAGCGTAGGAACTAGACGGAGGAGTCAAGCATAAAAAAGAAGGGCGTGAAGATAAAACACCCCCAAAGTCTAATCAAACACCGCCTCCTAGACATGAAGTCACTCGTGGGTACATATTGTTTAAGGGCAAAATTGTTCCTTCAAGATTTATGACTCTTCCTACCTTATCAGCATTCTTCTACCCTGCTCCCTAACCAGTGATTTATATATTTGGCAGTAGCAAGAGTTTGATATCCTCCCCCGGAACCAGGCATTATAAACTCATGAAAATTCACATGGCTATAGGGCTTGCTGAGCCACAAAATAAATGCTGTCTTTTTACTCTAGACCTTGGTGCTGAATTCACCATGGGACGTCAACACTGAATGTGTCACCAAGTGAAGAAGTCGCACAGTAGGTTAGCAAAGTGGTTTCACCCCTTTCTGCTTTTCTTATGACTCAGTGATTAGCCGGTGTTGTGTCTGTATGTCTAGCGTACACAGTGAAGCGTTACCCAGGTTATGTGGGCATAAAATGACACCTATACTTATCGATATGTAATCATGAGTCATGACAGTGGACCAGCTGTTGCATCCCGATATGTATATGTCAAGTGTAACTTCAAACCAAAAGTCCCTGGCACAGAAGAAGCCAGGATCAGCTGTGATGGGTGAGTTGCCATGGTCACCCCCATAACAATCTATCACTGTCAGCATCTGTATAAACAGGTGTGTTTCACTTGGCGTATTCTCTAACAGGTATGGTTTGTTTGTTTGTTTATTGGTAACTCTCCATTTTGTGTTTATGTGTTTGTTTATGTATTACAGTATATCTTTCTCTCTCTTTCTGTCAACTGCCTTCTGTCTGGCTTTCTAGTTTTTTCTTTCTTTATGTCTCAACGTCAGTCTTTAGTTTTTAGCTTCCATCTGTCTCTTTCCCTCACACACAAACTGGCACAGCACACGGGCAGTGGCGGTGAGTCACGGCGGCCTGGTAGCAAGTGCCTCCTGTCGTGGGAGAGTCCCTCCCTGCGTGTCCCGTGTTGCTGGCCAAACCCCCCTGAGGCTGTCAGGTGCGTGTCTGCTCCGTGGAGCACGACACTGGGGCTCCATTGTCTCCAGGCACACAAAGAGAGCAAACACATGCCCAGCACACTTGAAAGGTGATACAAACACTCTCAGTGATGAAAAGGTCCTCTGCGACGGTATCAAAACTATAGCGCTGTGCCATGGGGGCGCTGAACACTGGTCTGCGCCCCCCTACTGTCTCTGGAGCGCATCATGGCACTATGTCATCAGAATGATAGACTTTTATACTGTTTAGACCCGCTGCCTGACTACAGATAAGCGGGTGAGGATGGATATACTATTTAGTGAGTAATGGTATGTTTGCTTAGTATTTCCGCCTTAGCCACTGACCTCTTTAACTCATAACACTCCCGTGACACTTATCTGGAAAAATAAATACATCTTAAAATGTACACATGACCTGTTCATCTGGCCCAAGGTTTCTTCTTTTCTTTTGTAGGTATAGTTTTCCTTGCCTGATAAGGCTTAGGGTGTGTCATATGTTTCCAAATGACCCTGAACACCTTTATATAAATAAGCCTGTCTTGACTTGAATAGAGCACTTACACTATAAGAGTCTTACACTATAAAACAAGACTGTTGTTTTGACATAACCTTATTGCGTTCCACTGTTACAATGTTAGCCTGTGATTGTAAAAAACAATCAATATTTAATCTGTATGTAAGGTAGGTAACGCAACACATACAGACACTATTACATTGTTTGTAGTTGTTCTTTTTAGTTACAGTAGCTAAAGAAACATTACAAACCAATGCCAAATCACACAGGTGATGTTTTTTATGTTACATTGATCAGCCAGACCAGGACCCAACATCATTTCCACCATAGAGAGCAAGGGAGTTGTCGACAGTGGCATGCTAAATTTGTATGTTGGAATATTGGAAACAAATAATCATAATAACATAATATTAACAAACTTAAACACAGTATAGCAATATTACATTTACCAAATCAACATATTCAACATTTTTACAGTGTTGTGTGGCTCTTTGTGTTTTGATACTGTAGTAATAATGGTTTACTTGGTGGTTTGTAGCAGGGCTTCTAAAAATAGAGATTTTGAAGTGAATTCTATGAGACATTGGAAACATAGACTAGGCAACTGTGCACTGGGATATATAGCTGTTACTGACACAAGTGCCTGTCTGCTCTCTCCCCATAGGACACAAACTATACAGAAGCCTGCCCTTGCCAGTGGGAACAACAGTATGTACTGTAGGTATGACTGGATATCACAGAAATTATAGTAATCTGAACCCTGTGGCCATTTATGAGGAAAATATGCACAGTGATGAAGAGAGCCCTAATGTTAAATAGAAAAATATGTTTTCACCCACACAGTATCAACTTGCACAAAGGTAAATGGTAGAATGTTAGGATCTTCACAATACATGAAATAAGGCACCCATCTAATTGATCTATTCCTGCCAAATGGACAGTTGCTTTGTGTCTCAGGAAAACTAGAATGTATTTTGAAAGATTCTTGAGCCCAGCTGCTTGTTGACTCTTAATTTTATTGGCATTCTGGAGCACATCCCCTGTCATTGGATACAAATATTACGTGTAAGTCTTCTTAAAAGGTGATTTAATGTGTTGTTATAGGTGCTATCAATGTGCTAATTTCAGAGTAGGACTAATAATGGGTTGGTGAGACCCAGCCTAACCTTGTCCCTCCCAGCACATGTTCACAGACTTGCAAACACACTTGTCACGAACACAGTAATCCTAACAATAGGGCAATTTATACTCCACCTAACAGATAGGCCAGGTGTTCTGCACATTACTCCACCTTTGTACTTGTGCTTTTAGATACATGCCACACTCCCTCAGCCAAATGTATTTTAGCCTTAAGTGTCATGCTTTGGTATGGCATAATAATGGCATGGTATGTCTTGGTGAGGGACGGTACTGTATGGTATGGTATATGGTATGGTATGGTATGGTAAGGTATGGTATAGTATATGGTATATGGTATGGTATGGTATATGGTATGGTTTGGTATGGTATGGTATAGTATATGGTATGGTATATGGTATGGTTTGGTATGGTATAGTATATGGTATGGTATAGTATGGTATGGTATGGTATGGTATGGTATAGTACAGGGGTAGGCAACCCTGGTCCTAGAGAGCCGCAGCCCTGCATGTTTTATATGTTGCCTTGCTCCAACACAC
>JAOEGT010101873.1:0-22035 GCA_025447795.1 Speoplatyrhinus poulsoni
AGGCTACGGGTAGGCAGAGCGATGGTGACCAGTGAGCTTAAGTATGGCGGCACTTTGCCCAGCAAACACTTGTAAATTAGCTGATTGACACGAGTGAAGGAATCCCTGTTACGGAAGAGGAAGCCAACAAGTTTTTTGGAGTTAGTGCTACAGGATGCAAATTTCCGTTTGAAGTAGCTAGACGTTGTTTCCCTGACTGCCTGTGTGTACTGGTTCCTAACTTCCCTGATCGTTTGCAAATCACGGGGGTTGTTAGAGGCTAGCGCGGTACGCCACAAGATGTTTTTATGTTGGCTGAGAGCAGTCAGGTCTGGAGTGAACCAAGGACTACATCTGTTTTAATGTAAACGATAGTCAAATTTTAGATCTCTTTTGAAAAAAATTCCGATATAACGATATATATTGTATATCGCCCAGCCCCAATAGCAACATTAGCAACATTAGCCGTGTCAATCTCCAGGTGATGTCATTCAACCACCGTGTGCGTGTGTAGTACCCTATGCATATAGTTCTATGAGAGTACCCCACAGCTTTCCTTATCACTGAAGCCAAAGTGAAACCAGGTGAATATGCACATGCGTGTGCGCACGCACGCACGCACGCACGCACACACGCACACAAACACACGGGAAGCAAGCGCTGCTGAAGAACATTTGTTGATATTTCAACTTTTGAACTCAACATCAAAACAAATGCACCTCTCCCTTCAAATGCTCTGTCAGAAGCTCCGCCCCCAAAATAGTTTTCATAATCTGTAAAGACACCAAGGTCGGCCATCCAAAGTTCAGTCTGGAAAACCATCCAAGCAAAACCATCTGACCTGTACATATTGCATGACATCATCACCGAGGGACAGGAAATATGTCCATTGCAGAACTCTTGAATGATATTTAAAGACAGGCTACCTTTGCTAATTGTTGCTTTACTTTGAAATACAAGCTTCTAATTTCCTGTAAGTCCTGTAAAAAAAGGACATTTGAAATATCTCTCATGGATAACATCTGTTCAGAGTAGAGGAACACAGGTAAGCCCAGTCGTAGTAGTGTGCATTCAACCGGTGTGTGTAAAGCCAAGAGGAACTTCTATGTAAAACTGAAAGTCACAAAGTGCCAAGTGTCTGCTGCTTTATCATGCGCTAGCTAGCAGGTGCTAGCGTACCAGCTGCTAGTGTAGCCCGTCTAGGCAGCTTGCTCTGACAGACAGACTTTACTGGTATACCAAAGAGAAGAAAGGTGGGGGGGAGGGGGGGATGGTGATAAATGCTTCAAGGCACTCGGACATAGCAGATAGCAGAACGGCCGAGTCAAACTGACAAATGAGCCGTCACACACAGCAGAGGATTTAAATAAGAAATTAAAAACATTATGCAGGTACAGGGTACACTGTGACATTGACACTGTACACACACAACACATTACACACTACACGATCCGCCGTAAAGGTCGTCAATTTGGTCAGTCACCACAGGCAGTATCCATAGCTACCTGCAGGGACGCAATGGCATACAATCAATTACGATGTTTCAGGGGCAGTTTAACAGAAACTATGTTTTCCAGTTGATGTTGAAAAACAACATCATGAATCATAATGATTTAAAAGCTGTTAAATCACACCACTCTTTTTTACTAAAGTCAGTACTATTTTCTATCAACACAAGTTGTTTCCTGTGATCAATGTTGGCGTAACTACAGTTTCTGGAAATAAATTATTTGTATAAGCGCATTCCAAAACGTTTACACACTATTATGTGTTCCATTTCAGGAGCCTTATCAAGACATGGCTCTTCTGGGCATTTGGGCTTCGCATGCGCAGTCATCGCGCACAGGACCGCGCGTCCAACAAACCAGCGCAGAAGTAGAATATACTCACGATGGCGTAGGCACCACGCAGAGGCATAATCAGCCTTTAGTGTCCACTTATGTAGACAGTCAATACACACAGATTCAGGTAAATAGTATTTCTGTATAATGCATTTGGTTTGCATGGCAGTGTATTGGTTTGCATGAACGAGTGCCGTTTGCTGGCGAGATACAGTAGCTAGCCCCAAGCATGACCGCTTGTTCTGCAATGAAGGCAAAAAATATCCAGACTCCCCCTCCCTCCCCACTCCCAGTTGCCTTATCCAGCTCATTCCCACACACACACCCACCCACCCCACCCACATACTGGCGCACACACACACACACACCCACCCACCCACCTGTCCCCTAGGAGGCCAGCATATGTCTGCTGTGCAAACAGGATGCGTAAACTGACGATTTTGCAGTGTTTTCTCACATCAGCCAAACCAAAATGAACCCTGACCCTTATTGGTTGTCCTATTAACTACACCCTTAGTGTACACAACTAACCCCTATTGGTCGTCCTATTAACTACACCCTTAGGGTACACATCTGACCCCTATTGGGCATCCTATTAACTACACCCTTAGTGTACGCATCTGACCCCTATAGGTCGTCCTATTAACTGCACCCTTATTGTACACATCTGACCCCTATTGGTCGCACCATTATATATGATAATATCGCGATAAAAATACTGACGATAACCGTATAGTGGTGAATGTCCATTATCGTGATAATATTGAATATCCTCACATAAGTATGATTATTTTCACAAGTGACTTGAAAAAGCTGTCTAGCACACGTGTGCAGGCCAATTGTATTGATTTACTAATTGATTTATTAGCCTTCATCTTTCTAGTCAAGCTTGCCTATTGCGTCCCCCACATAAAGATAAATATGTTGAAATACTGGTTTAAAAACAAAGAATCATACTAAACAAATGTATGTGTCATGATAATACAAATGATTGTTTCTTAGCTAAATTTAAGATTAAAGTAATTCCAGCATGTTTTAGTGCCATTTTAAGATTAATATAATCTATGATATACATTTTTCATATTGTCCCATGCCTAATGTCACTATTTGATTCCTGTTTTATATTGGCTTAAAGAGAGGACACAATGGCTAATACTCAAACTGCATATAAACGTTGAATGAATGGTGTATTAGGTGGTACACTGGTACCAGCTTTGAATCTTTCCTAAACAGTTAATAGTACAGCACTGCCTACAATGCCCTCTCTGTCATATATAGTAGGGTGCAGAGACATGTCTCTAAAGCAGTGTGTAAAACATTACAACTTATCTTATGTTACACATACACACACACACACACACATTACATTTCTTGCTACCAGTATTGTAATTTGTCTTCCCAAGCAACACAAGTGGCCAAGCATGAGAGCTTTGGATTTGCTGACACAATTGTTATTTCCAGTATACCTCCCTCAACACACTGACAGGAAATAAAATACACTAGTATAAAGAAATAGCCTCGCCACCATCGCCAACACTATGGCACAAGTGGTTTTTGCAACTCAACCAAAATAAGAACGTAAAAAAAATATTCTAAAGAAGCCATGAATAATAGGCCTAACCGCATAATAAACACAGAACGCATACAAAGTGCACATTTGTTTCATGACCAATATCTTATCAAGCTGTATTGCAGCTCCTTAAATGTGCAGGCGTGTGCTATGAACGAGGAATACCCGGGTTGGGAATTAACCACATGCTAATAACAAAAAGGTAAAAAATAAACAAGTCTAATAACATACATGGATTAGCTGGCCGGGGCTTAGTGCTCATAAATAAAAGAGATTGCAAACACTGCAGGAGAGGGAACACATCACGATGAGCAAGGAAATGAAGCTGATGCAAATGCATGTGTACACACGCACACACACACAGACACACACACAATGTCTGCCTGCTGAAACTGTTACAATAGGAAGAGCCTAGAGTCAATCAATATAGCAGCAATGTCACTTTACACCATCCCATAGACTCACGGACTGTGAGAATAATAGCTCCATAATAAATGGAACTGTCCACATTTGTAGAAAAACAAAGAAAAACAGATGATAAACGCAGTAGAAAGAGATGCTGCTTGTGACTTAATTTCACACCTTCTCTCTCATCCACCACCTTCCAAATCCCCCCCCTCCCCCCCAAGTCTGCCTCCATATCACGGTATTATTGATTCCAGCAGGGCCTGGTTCATCTTCCATTCCACAGAGAAAAGCAGCGGTGGAGACACTGACTGACAGAACGTATCATGGAAAGCCTGGAAAACGTAAAGTATAGTTGACTAAAACAATCACACAGTAAGCCTACATGATTTTATGTGAGCATTTCCTAATTTCCAAAAGGATATGGTGCAATCACTTATCCATGCTTTCGTGTCAGTACAGTTTGTTCTGCTTTCCACCGTCCGTCCTTCACAGTCACGGTATAACATCAGCTGTCTAACATTTCTCTTATTTCTCAACCTTTCGTGATTTATTATTACATCTTAATTTGGCCGTGTGATGAACTTGTATTCCCCTTTGTGCCTGCCTTCTGTAAACCGAAATATGTTTAACACCTCTGTGGACTAGAACAGAGACAGGACAGAAAGAAACTGGCAATTCCTTTATCAAACCAATGTCTGTCATATGGCAAGTGTCCTGTGGTAGCGTTTGCATTGATAAACATAGTAGATTCATTCATATTCCCCAAGTAATGAAGATTGTTTGCGAGATCATTATGGCCTCAACTGGCCTCTACTCGCTTTGGGAGCTTTTCCATTGTGTGGTACCACCTCCACTCATTTGCTTTTCCATTAGGCAAACGTTGAGACAGTACCTGGTACTTTTTCCTAGAACCTGCTTTGTCGAGGTTCCAATCGAGCTAGAGTAGTAGTGCCTTTGTGTCCTTGGCAGCTAGCAAGCTAGCTACTACAACACTGCATTTGGATGTGGTCTGATGACAGAAGGCAAGAGTGACATTAAATACACCGGACAGAGTCACAGGTCTTCTTGACGCTACGTAGCAAACACACACATGCGCGTGCACACACAGGAAAGAAAAGGAAAGCTGGGAAGGAAAAGCTGGGTGATGTGAATAAAGTGTTGTAAATGGGTTTTAATTCAAACGTTAAATAAATAAAAAAACGTGCATGAGTGCTGCGTTAAGGCCTGACAGGAAATCTGTTTGCTCTTGCAGGAACCCACCCACCACCAAATACCCACAGACACACAGCTACCCCCCCTCCAGTCCAAGTTCCGTTACCGGCTGAGTTTTAACAGGGGGCTAATTGTACTGCAGGTGTGTGTGTGTGTGTGTGTGTGTGTGTGTGTGTGTGTGTGTGTGTGTGTGTTTCTGAGCACCAGTGCTGCCTGAACCCTGAATCACACCCATTCTGCAGACATGGAGTTAGTTACCATAGAAACCGAGAGATGGGTTATTTCTCCCCATTCTGGTAAATCTGACACCAAAAACACGCACGCACGCACGCACGCGCGCGCGCGCGCGCACACACACACACACACACACACACACACACACACACACACACACACACCTACCTTCTGGCACTGTGGACGTCTTTTGAAAGAATGTGCCATGATTATGAACTTGCAAAAAGGAGCTAAGAGGGGAGGAGAGGAGAGGATTAGAGGGCAGAGGAAGAGAGGCAGAGAGAGAGAGAGAGAGAGAGCCCCCCATCCCCCATAACGGGAGAGAGGGAGAGGGTGAGAAAGGGAGACTTCCCCGACACGCTCATCACGTTAACGCCTCCATCAAGACCTCCAGATGTGTTGAATCGATGCACAAGTAGCTTCCCCATTGTTCCTCTCTGCAAAGAGACACGTGTGGACACAAAGGCAGGCTACACGGGTCCACATCCGACGGCTTAATCCTCGCAAGGGGGCTCCAGGCTCTCTAGGCTAACCCATTTTGACACAGCAACACACCGGCCAGAACTGCATGAATTAATGAATGAAAACCAGAACTAATGCCCACAGAGGCGTGTCCTGGTAAAAAAGGTTTACCACAGACTACAGTCGACCGTGCACCGCCCCCCCCCCCCATAGTAGTGCTGCCAGTGCCAAATGGGGCATGACCACCTAATGTTTCCATGACTGGGCAGAAAGCACTTTGTGTGCACCTGTACCTGTTTGACATAGAACATGTCCGATGTCCTCCTATGCACAGGCTCGTTTTAGTCCTTTTAATGAAGGAAATACAATAGGAATATGGCTTATATACATTTTCCTGGTTAAATAAAGGTTTAATAAAAACATTTGTTTAATGAAAACATGAATAATAGTACTGCTCGACTATGGGGCGAGAACACGATTATCACCATTTGGATTTGGAAATCACTAATATTGTGATTTCCATATTGAAATCATGATTATAACACGATTACTGATTTACTTTGGAAAGATGATGCCGTTACTGCACTTAAAACAAAACAACAGTGAAAATCACCTTGAACTGTGAAATTTCCCTTCAAGTGTAACTGCACCCCAGCTCTGAGCCTGACTCCACCTTTAAAGTGTAACAGCACCCCAGCTCCGAGCCTGACTCCACTTTTAAAGTGTAACTGCACCCCAGCTCTGAGCCTGACTCCACTTTTAAAATGTAGCTGCACCCCAGCTCTGAGCCTGACTCCACCTTTAAAGTGTAACAGCACCCCAGCTCTGAGCCTGACTCCACCCACTACACAACTTTGAAAAATGCGTCAAGGAGTTGAGTGAGTGGAGTGGAGGGGCTGAGAGGGGGACCCCCATTAACATGAAAGTGTAGTGCATTATTTTACAATTAGCTTGCCATAGCTTACTATACCTTTAATACTTTTCCCCGTTGATTTTTCATTTTCCCCCTAGGAGAGAGTAAATCGCCTCAATCAGAACAAGACAAAATAAGAGTTTATTTGCCAAACGTAATGTGACATTTTTTTATTTTATTTTTCCCCACGATCATATTGTTATGAGCCGAAATTGAAATCATGATTAATATTTGATAAATTGCACAGCCCTAATAGCCAGTAAATTTGTGTTCTGCACCTTATCTATATAGGAAGTTTTTTGTTTGTTAAATGCAGGTTCCTCTTTAATATCTTGCTAACGTAAATGCGGCTCAACAATAATTTATCATTAACAACAATGTCAACAAAAACAGTGTTAAAGAGATTGTATACATTTCCTCAGATCATGTATTTTTATGCATGTAATATGACTTACTACAGAGAAATACATTGCAGATAGTGTTTTAGTGGTTTAGTGGTTGCGATCCATTTGATACCCATCAGTTAATTTCTGCAGCGGCATTGATTTATATCACCAAATCTACTGGGACCTCTCCGTTGGTCTGTGAAACAGCACTTCGTCTGAATGCAGATTCGTAGTTCCTTTGTTGTCATAATCATAACATATTCATGTGTCGCGTAATGTCAGAGAAACTAGCCTAATGCTCGTCTCACCTGCAACCCTAAAGCCCAGAACACATTGAACCAACCAATCAGACAGCTCCTGACCTCCCGGGTTAATTGTAACAATATTTTACACATCAAATACTAAAGGGAAAATGGACTGCATAGAGTATATTTATAGTTCTTTGCTTATACAACCTTCGGGCCCATCTCAGAGCACTGTACAGGATTGCCTCACATCACCCATTCACACAGAGTAACTGGTTTTAAGAAAAGTGGAGAGATACAATCTCACACTAATCACTTTAGAGTAACCGAATTAGCATTTGAGAAGAAAATAAACAACACAGCTCAACAGCTGTTCTAGACCGGTCAGTGAAACGCACACAAAATAATCAACCGAGAGACCAGGAGCTGCCTTTAGCTGGCCAGATGGAGCAGACAGATCACATTATACACGTGAGGGAGGAGAAAACAAGCCATTAGCACCCTGGTTCTTCTGTTTAACGCTGATATCCATCAGCTCGAGTGCTTTTACCTCTAGGCCCCGGGGCTTAAGGCACAGCACAGGGGTGGATGTTGCTGCTCGCACCCAAGATAAAAGGGGGGGTGGCAGGGGATACTGTACGGTCCCCTTCCCTGAGATGCTAACGCTTGCTTCTCAAAAAGATTAGCAATTATCGACAGCGCTTGCTAACCTCGAGCCCAAATATATCTCCCTCCGCAGCGGCGCTCCACACATTGAGATGCATTGTGAAGCCAAGCGGCATTGTTGCTGTGAGCTGTGTTCGCCGCTTCGTTAGCGTTCCTATTTACGGGCAGCATGCGTAGAAGTACCCGATTACTTTGCTCAGCACGCACAGAATGGTAAGCTAGCGAAATGCGAGGAGATATTTGGTGAATTTGACAAAAAGCGTATTAGCTTACAACTAGTTTGCAAAAGCTCACTATACCTTTAAAAGGCTAGAAGAAAATTATTTGGATAAGCACACAGAAAACACTGTTACACACACAGCTCAAAAGCAATGCTGCAGAATGTTTCAGTAGTCCCTAGAATAGGGGAAAACAGTGCAGTTGAAGCCCACCACTGTTAAATGAATATAGCACATTTCATATAGCACACACTCTATAGCAGGTTAAATGAATATAGCAATCCAGCAAGCCAATCTGCTTGCTGGAGTGAATCCTATACTAGAGTGCAGCAAAGCCTGTTTACTCAAACCGGCTGCTTTAGCAGCAGAGGAAGGAAAGAGAACACAGATTTAAACTTCCTCTTCACTAAAAATACCTTCTGTTTTTTATATTTGACAAGAACCTGTGTGTGTCACGACAATACAAGTCTTTAGATATCCTACGTACTATGAGGAATTATGGACAGAAATGTTATAATAAAACATTTCATATCTAGAGATAAAGTTAGAGTTTTCTATTTAAATGTAATTTTTTAGTCTTGGGTGAACATATTTCCAGCCAGGTAGCTCGTATCTTCTGGGTCAAGAATTGTATTTGTGTTTTATAAAATCATTACCCGTTTCTACAATTTATATACAACAGGATTAATACTAATCCTAGTCTGTTGGTCAATTGTTAGTAGACTGTTACTATAGCAGTTACATTAAACAGGCTATCACATTGTATTTCCCCAGATAAGGTAGATATACATACAAAAAAATAGCAATGAAATGCTAAAATGGGTTGCCGTTATTAGGCTATACCCCAGTGTGTATGTGTGGGAAAACCCTGGACATGTTTGGCATTTGGCAGTTTGTGCTTCATTCGTAATTCAAATTAATTAAAACAAACATTTATCGAACATTTGCTATTGTTATTGAGGAAAATAATATCGCAATAATTATCGTCATCGTTTTATTGCCCAGCCCTATACTATGAGAGCACTTTAAATGATTTTAGTCTGGCAAAATTCAGTTCTAATCCCTGATACAACAGTGTGATTTTTGGTTAAAATTCAGCTCTAAAGATAAACATGTTAGTGTTTAATGTTGCATTAGTGTATGACCACGAAATGTTTGGATGTGAAACCAGAGATTAACAAATGGTGCCCTGCACCATTGGCCTTTGATTGCACACGGAACCACATACTAGAAACCATTTGATTTTACTGTGAACACTAAAAAAAAATTTGCATTAAACCTGTCAATTCATCTTCTGGCTGCCAGTAGAGAGATCACCTTTCATTGGATCAACCGCTTCAGCTTTGTGAAATCAAAACGTACAAATAGTGTGCATTCCCTCCAAAATTTTTTTTTTTTTTGGAGGGAATGCACACTATTTGTACGTTTTGATTTCACAAATGTTTGTATAAATACTATTATTATACTATGGACAGGCACTAGAACAGCGAGGGATTGTAAGATAGCCATCGAGAGACAGAACATCTTTCCTGCCATTGGTAGTCGTCAAACTCCGTCACCAACCACTCGCTGGAAATTTGCATGAAGTTGAACAGTTCTCAACTCTGATCTGTCGATGGGCGTCAGTGTCGCCGATTGTAGCTCCCCCCACTGTCGCCGAGAAACGCTGGCGTCGATTCGAAATTAATTTGAACTTGCCTCTTTGCGAGCTGAACACGTCGGCAGTGTGAATGCAGGGTTAGCCTCTTACTCTGCACCCAGCTGTGTTATAAAACAACAGGACAAGTAAAGCAAAAGGACAACTTTCTATAAGATGTTTTACTAGAGTCCATTGTATTTCACACTGCCACCTAATTATTATGGAATCAATGTTATGCAAAAAAGCAAATAAAATAAAAAGTAGCTTTCGTACTTACGCATGTGGGCTGCATACTTACGCATGTGAGGTGTTGACAACAAGAGACAGAATATCCTGTCCTGTCTCCATTTAACATTAAATGTATTTAGGATTCTACTAAAAAGGTGGAGTCCGCCAAAGTGAAAATCAACAACTCTGAGGGAGCACACTGTGGCATTGAAGGGAGAGGTGTTTTTGTTTTGGTTGAGTTCAACACATCAACAATCTTTCACCACAATCCCTGACTCCAACTGTTAAGAACCATTACAGGGGAAGAGCCAAAGGGGAAGATCGCTGAACACTTACAAAGTAAGCGTCAGGTTGGTGGTGGCGTGCCAGATGCACTGATGCAGCCTCTGAACCCAGAGTCACATGTGCCTTGGGGGGGCTAATATCCAAGATCAGCCTTGACTCGTGGTCCACAATGAGTCCAGTGTGATGGCTGCCCTGCGTTTGCCTTTAAAATCACAGTCAAAACATAGAGGCCGCCCAGTCTTAAGGCCATACACAGCCCAAAACCACTGGCGATTCACTGGCGAGTCAAGGAGAACACAGGACTGCTGTACGATGCAAAGGCTTCCCATGCAGTAGAAAACTAGCTCAAGCTTAAAGTTAAAATTAACACACACAATAAGAAACCATAAATTAAGTAAGATATTGCTCCCATAATCAGAGGATACAGCTGCCAAACTCTTTAAAATACTTCTGCCGTTTGTTACTTTCTATGATCCCTTATAGGTGATTTTGAAACCAAGAAGACTGTTGTTCTTGTAAGTTAATGAATGGCTACAGACACAGCCTATATCCCATTACTTCACATGGACCAGGATCAAGGGCTTCTCTTTTACTGAGGCTTGGTAGAAGCTGGAAAAACCAAAGTGGAGCTGGCCAGGATTAAGTACACCCCGTATAGACGCCAAACCAAGGCCACTACATTAAAATGGAGGCCCAGAGTATATTTGGGCCGACCAGCATAGACAAGAGACCTTCAGACGACTCCGCTGTAACTGGAAAACAAATATTCTACGGGGTAGGGGATGAGTGGGATGGGGGGGGTCAGGAGTGTACAAAAACAATTTTATTTCTGGCCTGCAGCTTTAGGTGCACTGCATAAACGTGCACACACACATACAAATACAAGTACACCCTGCAACAGCTGCTCTCTTGACGGATGAAACATTCTGAAATCAAACGACTTGCAGCTAGTCTGTCTAGACGTTGGAAGTCCTCCTACGCAACCTACTGTAAAATACAAGCAGAAAGCTTAGGGGAAACCTATTGCTTAAACACATGCGTGCTCACACGCACACACACGCACACACACACACATTTTGGCCAGCCCACAGTTTTTTTAACAACCTTTGCACATAGTCATTCATTCTCTGCATGTTTCTCGTGCATGCTCGACTTGCACTCGTTACCATGACGAAGGAATAGGAAGTGCAGGTATGGAAGGAATGGAGAGACAGGAGAGAGAGAAGTAGGGGGGAAAGGAAAGTCCCAGGAGAAGTCTCCTTGTCTCCATCCTGCCCATCTATTGTCATTACAAAGGTTTAACACATAAAGAAGTAGTTCATAAATTAACTAAGGGTAAAATGGGCCTCTGTACTTCCCTAGCTAGCTGCAGTATGTTATTACATTTTCCCCACCTTCAGGAAAACACGTTAGGAAGAGTTACAGACACTCAATTGCTATAATTATATATATATATATATATATATAAGATTTGACTGCTGTCTTGCCGCACCTCAAAAAGGTTACAAGGACAAATATGAGGCAGGCTAAACTTTTGTTACTGCAGCCAATATTATATTTCAGCAAATATTACCAACTTCAAAAGGCCCAATTCATTTAATCAACAAACCAGCCATGTGTGTACATCACAAGCCAATATAGGATTAATCCACTTTGAAAGCGCTGAGCAATGCAGTAAATTACAAATCTAACCTACTAAGTCTATTAGCTCCAGATCTATTGGCTTTGGTCTCAGTCTATAAGGCTGTGGAAATCTAAGTCTATTAGGTGATCTAAAAATACTGCTGCTGCTAAAGAAGGGAGACCACCACAATAAAGGAAATCAAAGCCAAGGCAGCCTCATGTGTCCTCAATACGTACTCCTATAGACATTTGTGAGTGATTAGGTATATGGGCGAGTGGGTGGCTTTGTGCATGTGTGCAACTTCAGCGCTTATGTGCACGTCAAATGAGTTTAAACCCTCTCATGAACACAAGGAAGCCCCGCTTCACGCATCACCATGGAAAATATAAAGTCCTACATCCGTATTTGTAACTATACAGTATTTATTCAGCGCTAAATTGGCCCAAAAAGACAGCAGAGGTACGGTCCACTTACAGATATTGTGAAAGCAATTAGGCCGAGAGCGAAGCGCATTTGCAGCTGGTTCACGTTTTGGATCACAAAACAAAATAAGGACAAAGACCTGATTTAATTTTGATTAAAAAGAAAATGAAAACACCCTAAAAGCCACACGAAGGGGAAAGAAAAAAAAAGAAAATATTCCCATTTGTCCATAATTCAAATCTTTGGGAGGCTCAGACACCCATTACTGGTGATTTGGGCTTCAGTGGCTGGTTAAGGCCACCAAGAGGGCAGAAGGACACAAGGCCAAGGGAAGCAGTAAAAGAGGGGGGGATCTTAGGCTGTCCTGCGGGTGGGGCGGTTACTATTGCGTGGGAAGAGACAATAGTGTGACTGGCCCACAGGGTCACAAAGCACAGTCAGGGACATTAAGCTAATAGCATAGAAGATGAACAGTGCTAACATGCACACAATATTACGGTTTTTGCCCTTATTCCCGAAAATTACAATATTCTTACTAAGCGGCTTACATTTCTGCTTAAAATTATTAATTATTCCAGTGAAATGTTAGTTTACATGATTCAGCTGTTATATGTATGTCGTAAAGACATGCCCGTGGAGAAGTAGGGAAATTTATTTAAGTCATTTAAACTGCTTTACCGTTCTAGTATTTGGGAAAATGGAACGGCTAGCCACTTGTGCTATTTTGCGTATTGCAACAAAATAGGATATTTTTCCTCTTCTGCACATATCTTACCATGAACAGGCAAGAGACACAATGCGGTAAAATGCAGTAAAAATCCCACTTGAGACTCATTTTCCAAATCTGCTGTATACAGCTCCTAAAAACCAAAATAATATAATATTATACGAAACCTTTCAAATTCAGAATATTGCCATAGTCGGAATAATAGTGGAATACTAGCGTGCATGTAAACATATCCATTGTTATGGCTACATCTTTCACTACAAGACAAAAAAAAACCTGATGGTTATAAAAATGTACCAAATTAATACGGGCACACCCACTTTTCAAGATCTGTAGATTATCAGATTTATTTTGACCTTCAGACCATCACCAGAGGATAAAGGGAAGAGGTGAGATGCAAGTTCTCAGTTTAGCTAGTACAGCGATTACTGGACTAACCAGATGCACTTATTGCCTCTAGGGTAGGCAATTCTGGTAGCAGCTCCGAAAAAGCCTTGAGAGAGCTTCATGAAGGCTTATAAATGCCATAAGCCTTAATTAATAAAGCAGATATAGCTAGTAGCCTTGATTCAAAACAACATTTTACATTTAGCAGATGCTTTTATTCCAAGTGATTTACCATAATTACAACATATGTCAAACACTTTTTGGTGCTTTATCTAAAAAGGTGGAAGTTGTGAATGAACATTACAAAAGTGCATCGATATATTCCTCAAAACATGTGAGGCAACAGCAATGACCATTAGAGTCACTAGTTGAAATCCTTATGCTGCGCAATATGGCATAGGTCATTTTTTGTTTTCTCAATTGGGAATAACTTCCTTTAAACGGCCCTCAGATCAGCCCCAGGGGAGGGGTCTTGTTCATGAGTCGTGCGTGGGAGGACTCCTCCACCGGTGCAGCAAGACGCAAACATTCCTCAACACAACCTAACAGGCTTAGTCACGTACTCACCTCCTGCAGTCAAATGCAGAGTTTTTAAACCTGCGTTATTCTATCACGTTGTCTGTTGCATGGTAACGTACAAGTGATATCGTGCTCGCATTGGAGTCAAGTTTCATGTAGCCATATTGTCTGCAGTTTAATTTATACCTGTAGGTAGGGGAAGTTGATCAATGTACGTAGCTTGTTTAGCACAAAGGTGAAGCAAATGGAATCCCTCCCCCTAGCTCATGACACACACAAGCATGTCTGGTCATGCATGGATACGTTATGTAAGTGATTATAAAGGCATAGCACATCACTGCATTAGATGGAGTTTAGACCCTCTCACCTGGTAGTAGTCCTTCATCTGCCTGATGAGGATGGTGAGGTTCTGGATCCGTAGTGTTGGGTCATTGTTGACCTTCTTGTTGGTTCTCTGTACAGTGGCTTTGGGGTTTCTGCAGACAAAAATGTTAAATATAATATTTAAAAACAGCTTTCAAAACACAACATGGGGTTTAATTAACTAGCTATCAGTAAGAGTAAAAACGAACAGAATCAGCAGAGACATTCAATGCAAAACTCTTCACCACTAAAAAAGGAAGCGTATATAATAGACATGTGCAAAGGTTAATCCGCCATGACACGTGCAGTAATATCTATAAATTCTAAATGATGTTATATTTCCGTGGCAGTAATTCCTATGCAAACAATGAGCAACAAAAACGGAACCGGTGTTAATACCAAGATGACATCGGACCCTTGTTTAAGCAAGGTCAGAAGAATCATCACCATGTTCAGGTGACCACCAGCATTGTACATTACAGTAAGATACAGATTATGTGCAGAGTACGCAGAGAAAGAGCAACCCTAATGGAACAGGCCTCAGAATCTAGAAGTTAGACAAGGTTCCTAACCGTTTACCCATTAGTAGATTGTGACAGATGACTGTTTAAGCAATCTATTATGTCTAAAAATGCAATTATACAATAATAGACATGTTACGAGGATGTCACACTGGATTAATAATAGTTACAATGTTAAAAACTCAAATTAAAGTCCTTGTATACACTAGTGGAGTAACAGAATATGTTTTGTTCAATACACGGTTGTACTGACAGATCAGTTCACTGAATAATGTAAAATTAAGCCTGGAAAAACATAGTTTGGCATTTTGTGTTTCAAAGCCCCCATCCCCAGGGATATGAGACCACAGAGCATGCATTTATATTTATGCTATCACGTGTAAACATGTTATGGTGAAGCTCCACGCGCGCGCGCGCGCACACACACACACACACACACACACACACACGGCTAATCCATCCAACCTATCTAGATGTAAATTCCTTGTCAAACACTGAATGCTTCTAGTGTTGTTAAAAGTTTTAATGACAATGGAAAAAGCCTGTCAAACCATACCTGTCAAAGAGTATAACATTGACTTGGCTAATGTAGTCTGGTATTTTAAAAAATGTTATTTACGCAATTACAACTGTCCCATATTTTTCTCAAATGTAGCAAATCCTTCTGGCTTCCTCGTTTGCTACTGTGCAATATGGCGTGTGTTTAGATGCTTGAACTAATACAGCAGCTTACAGTAGGTCTTTCTTCAAACACTTAAAAATGCAGGGTTAGCTTACAATACCCGACTATACAATTAACCCAGCTGGGCGTTTGTCTCGTGTACTGTGTATGATGTATGTAATCATGATTATCTTAACATTTGGTTACTGAAGTATTGGTTAGTGTTTGTGTGCACGTGTAGTATGTTTCATGTGACTCTCTTGATTCATTCATTCATTGGAACCCGGAACCCTGACTTCACAAAAATGAATAGTCAAGATTCAATAAGTGGATAAGGCTAGGCAAGACTCCTTCCTAGTATTCTTCTACAACAGATAAGGGCTGGGGTAGGGAGAGAGAGGGCGAGCAAGCTGCCCGTATTTGTCTATATGTTGCTATGTTTGTTATCCAATGTTGTTTCTCTTCTGCATGTATTTTTTAAAAATATTTATATTGTACTTGCATTTAAATATGTAATTCTAGAGAAACGTTGTTGATATTTGAACCTTCAATACCATAGGGTGCTCCCTCAGAAGCTACGCCCCCCCCCCCCCCACAGTGGAAAGGAACGGCTAGGGCATTGTTGTTGTGCAGTCGTTGTACCGCGTTGCGTTTCCATTTATAGAGCCAGGGCTGTGGAAACAGATTATTATTTCAGCACACACAGAACGGTAAAACAGCAAGCCAAACAGTGTATTAGCTTACAATCGGTTACTATACCTTTAAAAGGACCCCTTTCGAAAATGGTATTTGGCATCTCAAGGGGCTATCGTTCCAACACAATCAGAGAACACATAATGGAACAGTCTAGCTAACGTGCAGATGTGCATCATTAAAGCAGGTCCCTCTCATTTACATGTGCTTTGTTCCATTAAGGATCCTTTCTTGACCTTTGAGAAGGAGCCACTATTTACATGCAAGCGTCCATTTTACTTGTATGACAGATAATAGCGAAAGGAACCATAAAGAAATAGTTTTATCGCTTCTGTGTTTAAAGTAAAAGTTGGCAGTTGTCAGAAAGGATAATTCTTGTTTATGAAGTCCACCGGCTACGCTATAGATGTGTTAATAGGCCTTTTGATTAGCCCCCAGAACACCCCCCCCCCACACACACACACACACACACACACACACCCCTCCATAATCAGAGGAACACTGTTCTCTTCAACACTGGCTTAAATGAAGGCGGTCATGTGACCTCTTCCCACCAGCCCCATTTCTCCATACACGCACTTCGTAGGGGGTCCTATAACACCCCTAATTAAAACATGCTGTGGCGGCTGTAATCCTGTCCGGGTGAGGATCTTAGAGGATGGGGGGGGGGTTTTGGGGGGGAAGGGGGGGAAGGGGGAGCCAAAGAGGTGTCCATTCACACATTCCATCGCTGTGCAGAGCTGGAGAAAGCAACATGGCCGCCACAGCTACAACAGTAGGACGCGTTAACGCAAATCCCTTCCGCAGACAGCCATGCTTGGCTTCGTCTCCGGTCCTGCAAGCCTGCATGTGCGCACACACAGGCACGTGCGCACACACAGGCACACGCACAGCTTTGTCCTTTTGTGTCAGGGGTTCTGAAGCACGGTTAACGCAGAAAAACCTGATACTGACCCTGACTGTGAGCAGTGTGAGGCGTCCGACAGCCAGCCAGCCAGCCAGTCAATTAGTCTGCAAGATGGTCTGCTAGCTTGCCAGTCAACCAATTAGCCTGCAAGTCAATCTGCTAGCTAGCCAGTAGCCAGCCAGCCAGCCAATTAGCCTGCAAGTTGGTCTGCTAGCGGGTCAGTCAGCCATTTAGCCTTACATTGGTCTGCTAGCTGGTCAGGCAGCCAAACAGCCTTAAGTTGGTCTGCTAGCGGGCAAGTCAGCTATTTAGCCTTACATTGGTCTGCTAGCGGGCCAGCCAGCCAGCCAATTAGCCTGCAAGTCAATCTGCTAGCTAGCCAGTAGCCAGCCAGCCAATTAGCCTGCAAGTTGGTCTGCTAGCGGGCCAGTCAGCCTTTTAGCCTGCAAATCAGTCAGTCAGTCAGCCATTTAGCCTTACATTGGTCTGCTATCTTGCCAGCCAGCCTGTTGTCTGCAGTCAAAGTAGTGATGTGCAGAGCCTTGGGCCCAGGGGGATTGGGGGAAGTATGGGGGTGATGTTCTCCTTTCCTTTCATGGCCTTGATTGGCTGGCTGGGTTAATATGCAGTGGTGTTGCTAACCTACATATGACAGGCCACATTACAGTCAGCATGGTCACCCAGGCACGCACGCGTGCACGCACACACACACACACACACACACACACACACGTCCGCGCACGAGAGCATAAGTGGGCCGCATTTGGCCATACAGCGCGCTGGGCATACAGTGTGTGTGTGTGTGTGAGTGACAGAGAGACAGCGAATGTGGATGATCAGTAACTGTAAGCAGGCAGAGGTCAAGAACAGGTTTATATGAGCTGTGCTCATACACTTATGCTACTACAGCATAGGCAGGCAGAGCAATACCATGGTGAGACTAAACATCCTCTAGTGCAAGTATTTAGTCAGATTTGAATAAATAATAATAATAATCATAATATGTAAAGATGCAATGTCATTGATACTGAGGTATTTGCTTAAAAATACTGCTCCAAGAGTTGACCAACTACATTTGCATGCTGTGAGTATTTCAAAAATGTGCAAAGTAATCAATAATTTTGCAGTCTGCACAGCAAGGTCTACAGTGAAAGATTAACCCATTCTCTTTTGTGTTTATTTAAATGTGGATATAAACAAAACCAAAGTGCTAGATTATGAGTAAGTACTTTCTACTGTCATTATCCTAGGTTTAATAAAAACACAAAAATTATCTCTGATGGGAACACATTTGACAGTAATTTACACACCACCATATTCAAAGACGCAACCAGGAACAAAACTGTAGCAACTTATCTACAATTCGTTTCTAAAACACTAATAGAAACATTGGTGAATGTGGAAAAGTATACATTAGATAAATACTGTAGATCTAGCAATAGATATTGCATTATGTTAATGTCTGACCAAGATATGACAAAGCATATGCAGTCATCTTGCTATACCCAAGCATTCAGTATATGAGTGACTTTGTGCCTCTTTGTGTAAAGCTGTAGATAATCACACGCTGCGCTTTCTTCAACCCCTGACTTTTTACTGCGGGAACAGAAGTACGCAAACAGTCCTTTGAGAATGTGACCACTGGTATTCTCTCTCTGCCCAGTCCTTTGAGAATGTGACCACTGGTATTCTCTCTCTGCCCAGTTTCCTGGTCTTGTTTTCTAATCTCATTTGCTAGTCTCAGTTCCTAATAGTTTCCTAATTTCCTACTCTTTTCACAGCCATGGAACTCCAACTCCAGGGACCTTCTCCCAATGCATTCACCATGACTCTTTAGGCACCCCTACTATGATAAACTCACATCTGCCATAGAAATCTTTCAGGACCCAGTCAATTTTTGTTAACAAAATTAATAAAAATAAATCACAAGGAAAAGGTTTATGGGTGCTAGTGTTAAAGAATAATACCCCTGCCCCCACCCCCCTCTGGGTGTTAATATGACCTTGGTTGTATGTGTTTGAGTTGCACGTTTAAAACAAGCGTTGTTAAAAGAATGCCTTCTCAAGGTCACAGCAGCTGTTTCCTGTCCAGCTCTCACACAGTATTGCCAGATTTAAAGCGATACGGATGTTTTGTAGAACACTGGACCGTAAGCGTTCCTTACCTCAACAAGCCACATATACTGTCCCTCTCGTTGAACAGTAACAAATATGGTCGCTTTTTCACAACGCACTCCTTCGGTTTAGTTATAACTCAAATACGTATATGACAATTTAGGGCTAGTGTCAGTATGGACTTAAATGCCAGTATGGCTCGTCAGTAAACGTTTTGAAACGACGACATTGTGCACAGAACAAAGGTGATGTCTGGTTATGCTTCTGCAGAGAGAGAGAGAGCGAGAGAGAGAGAGAGAGAGAGAGAGAGAGAGAGAGAAAACAAGGAGTGAAAGGAGGTGAGATGTCGACGGGATGATGGAAAAGTTGTGGACAAGATTGGATTTGAAGAGGCAGTTACAGTCTAAAGCTTTATCATTTAAGGTTGTACGGATATAACCTTGTAACTGACAATGTAATACCAGCAAGCCGTGTTCAATGTCATTAAAGTGTATTCACTCACGTCTGAGAGCCTTCTGGGTTATTATTGGGTGTATTGGACATCTGAAGAGATTCTGTTAGTATAATAATGTGGCTATTTTGGATTGGTTAGTAATTTGCCTAGAATGGGACAGACGGCCATCTAAACAAAAAGCCTAGCCTAGCCTGACCAGCATCCTGTATAATGTAACCACCAGATGTCTGCACTGCAGGAAAGGATTCACCAAAGCAGCCCTACTGTATTAAATCACACTACTGACCCTCACATTAAAACATAAAACAACAAGAGGTTGATATGGTTGGTGGGGCCAAGAACCTGATCCACTGAATATTATCCCCCCCAACTTGCTCTGCCTTAAAGCCTACCAACTGTGAAGCTGGCTTGGGATGTGGGATGCGCCACGTGCATGCGTGTGTGTGTGCGTGCGTGCGTGCGTACTGATTAAAGCTCCTCTGGCTGTGAAAGGAAGTGATGACAGTATACAACTTATGACCTCATCCAGTCTTTGTGCGAGGCCATGAATGCACGTGAGCTATACAGGAAACCAGCCTCGACAAAGAATAGAAGTTACTGCAGGTTTAAATCAGAAATCATGCATCAAACAGCTCAGCATACCAGTTACTGCGACGATCGCTGACATCCAAGACATTCAACTATTCTTTTCCATATCAGCTGCGTGAGGAGTTTTCTAAGGCCCCCGATCACACCGAGACGCGTCGCTAAAGGCGTGGCCGCTTCAAAATCGATTTGCCCCCGATCACACAGAGAGAACGGCTGCCTGGGCCAACTGTCACATTGACGAACAGCGCGATTCCACGCCTTGCGCTGAAAAGTTTAGAATATTTCAAGTTTTATGCGCTTTTAAAAAAATGCCCAAAAAAAACAAACGCGAAGTGCAGCGCCATAAAAAAAAGCGCATGCCAGTCGCATCATACCATAGGAAAATAATGGTTTTACTGGCGATGACTTTCTAGCGACGTGTCTCGGTGTGATCGGGCCCTAACTGAGTAACTGGTTTGCATCTGGAAGGACCGCAGCCTTCCTGCAGTCCTTCCTTTACCATACCTGGTAAAGGAACACCCCTCCATTTGTGTCTGGTGTAACCCCACTTTTTTCCAGAATCTTTTGGTTACTTTGCACCTTTAAAACGTGTCCTTTACAATAATGAAACTTTAATCCACATCAGCAATACTAAAACATCCACTATCAAAACAAAATATAAAGCGTGTTCTACGCGGCTGTACGGTTTTGGCAGGGGAGCAGATCATTTAACTGGGCAGTTGTCACTCTGTCATAAAGCCTCAAGTGGCACACCGGGTGTGATGGCTAAATGGGTCTGACAGCACTGAAGGGTGGGGCTAATTGGCACGTTACTGGTTCGGGGGGGGGGGGGGGGGGGCGCCGGGGCCCCCCCCCCCGCCCCCCCCCCCCCCCCCCCCCCCCCCCCCCCCCCCCCCCCCCCCCCCCCCCCCCACGGGGCCATCTGGGTGTCAGCAAACCGTTAAATAATCCTGGAGTCAGTTTGTTGAGTCTCTTCCTCTCTCTCCAGTGTGTGCACCATGTTCTCTCTAGCTATAACCTCTTGCCCCTGCTGTCTCTGCAGACAACTGCTGCCTGCCGGTCTCTGTCTGTCTGTCTGCCTGCCTGCCAGCCAGAATCAGGCCTTATGCACCGGACACACTGCATGTTTTCCGCTTGCCAATCGCTTTCGATCTGAAAATTAGCCGCTTGTTTACATTCCATGCTACATATGGGCGAACACTGTAATCAGAGGACAATATTTGAAGTACACCATTTTACAAACCTATCCGAAATGCATCACCGTTCATGGGTGTGACTACTGACATTATCACAATGTAAACAGCAGCTGAGATGAGGAGGAGAGCAGAAGGCACCTTGCTAGTCATCTTCTCAGCATGTCTGGACCGATCATAGGCGGCCCAACTGACACACACCAGATGATATACTACACCCTGTCAGCACACAGCATGCACTGGCAGAGGTCAGGGGGCAAAGCTAGCAGCTATGTCTCACTCACACACACTTAGAGTTTGCACATGTGACACATTCATACACAGACACACACAGTCTGTACATGTCACACACACAGAGAATCTATGTGAGTCACACATACACACACACAAAGACAGAGACAGACACACACTCTGTACATGTGACACACACACACACACACACACACACACACACACACACACACACACCCTTTTAGCCAAAAATAGACCACCCTGCCAGTAGAGAAAACAACAGGCTGCCCACCTGGTTGTGTTGGTGTGTGTTTACAGTGTCGCACATGCCAATGTGTTGAATG